>JAMXDD010000006.1:16979791-17022305 GCA_024733475.1 Syzygium grande | reverse complement strand
GAAGAGGGTTTATTACTAATCGGGGGTCACGATCATTTGGCTCGAGTTCGGGATTGGTTGGCCACGAGCACGTTTGGTTAGCGGAGATCACCCATCCCAATTGTGCATCGTTGGCCTTGGCCATACCATTTCCATCACTTTTCCTAAGATCGGCCCCTCACTGGTTTACAATATTCCCTCATTCTTTCTCAAATCGGCTCCAGTCATGACAAGTCCCTGGTCACGTACTAATGTCCTAGTTAGCCATTCCTCATGGTTAGTATCCCAGAGTGATCATTTCTGGGTGAGTCATTACTCAAATGAAATGAGAAATAACATTCATTTTATTAATCCCGGATATTACGCCGAAATTAGGGACGTTACAACCTTCCCCCCTTACAAAAATTTGCGTCTATAATTTTCGCTATCCGTCTAATCAAACAAGCGGGGTCTTGGTCTCTTCACTTTCCCAAGTAGCGCCCTGCGTCTTAGTGGTGCTCCCATGCAACCTTCACCATTGGGATAGTCTTATTCTGAGCACTTTCGATCTCTTGATCCTCAATCTGGTTTCTCCACGTACGACGCTTGATCCGTCTATCTCCCTCGTACCACTTGCGACGTGGGTGGGATGCGTTCCTTTTCTCTAACATGACCACGTGGAATACATTATGCTGTGACAAGTTAGGCGGCAAAGCAAGGCGATGAGCCGTATCACCAATCTTCTCCAGTATCTCAAATGGCCCGGCGTTACCTGGGGCGGGTTTTCCTTTCTTACAATGGGACAATCAACTTCCATTAGCGATACTTTCAAAAAATACATGGTCTCCCGGCCAGAAACTCTAAGAGGTCGTGATCTCGGTCGGCCATAACTTTTCAATGACTCTGCTTATTCTCGGTCTGTCTCTGATAAATCTCAGCGGCACCAGTATACTGCTGTACTAACTGCAGCCCCGATGTCTACGCTGCCCAACCTCGTCCAACCTCACGATTATTACGCAACCTCTGCCATACAATGCCTCAAGCGGCCACATCGAATACTGTAGTTGCTATTGTAGGTAAACTCCCTTAAATGCGGCCCGTTCTTCCCATTTGCCACGAAAATCTATGACCTGACTCTCGGTATATCTTCGCATTCGAATTGTTCTCTCTGATTGGCCATACATGCGGGGATGATAAGCGTCTTTGAATTATGACTTTTGTTCTAAGGCCACTTGCAGACTTTTTCCAAAATTGGGTAAATCTGGATCGCGACCGGCGTTATGGTCACCGTTACTCCATGCAATCGCATCTATCCGCCGTACATACAACTTCGGCATACCTTTCCAATTCAAGGTCCTTTCGCGACCGCCAGAAAATGCGGCCGATTTGGTCGTGACGATCCACTATTATCACCCATATAGAGTCGCTCTCCTCGCTTCGTAATTCCTGCTATTTAAACTATGGTGATATGCTCCCATTTCCACTCTGGGATCTCTAATGGTCTCAACAATCCACCGGGGCTTGCATAGTGTTGTGCCTTCACTTGTTGTACGTCAAACACTCCATACATGTCTCGCCATACATCGGTCTTCATTCCATTCCACCAATAATGTTGCCTTAAGTTACGGTACATCTTATTACTACTGGGGTGGATCTTGTCTCGAACTCACGTTATATGAGCTTCACTCAAGATTTCCTCCTTTAGACCTTCATCATCCGGTACACACAATCTTCCTCTACGAACCTTAAAGTTCCATTTCGCTCATATGGAAGTCAGGCCTCCTTTTAGAAACATCAATCAATGATCTTCCGGTTCTTGGTCCGTGTAGGGGTTCCTTAATTCTTACTGGATCTACCGGTTCAATCCTCAAGGTTGCCATCAAATTTGGACATCCAGCTCAGCCGAACTTAAACTCTAAATCTACGAGCCGTTCTAATGCAGGTGTCCGTTTCTAGCACCATCATATGTGCCACACTAGACTTTGCGACTTAAAAGCGTCAAGCTACTCTATTGGCCTCCTACGGATGATATGGGATGTCGCAATCATAGTCTTCAAAGAGTTCATCCACCTTCTCGGCCTCATTTAACTCTTTCCGAGAAAACAGGTACTTGAGGCTCGATGGTCCGTGTAGATCCGAAACTTTTCTCCACAAAGATAATGCCTGCATCTTACAAATACTATCGCCGCCAACTCTAAATCGGGTAACGGAGCATTCATCTCATGAGGTCTCAATCGTCTCGACGATACGCCACCACTTTCCTAAGGCCGCATCAACACACAACCTAGCCCTCTCAATGAAGCATCTTTGTACCTCGAGATCCTCCCCGATCCGGATGGAATAGTCCAATCTTTGGGGCTGTCGTAAGTCCGTGTTTCAACTCCACAAAACTTTTTCTCACTTGTCATCCCATTGAACTTGGACTCTTTCTTTAACAATCTAGTCATGGGCATGGCTATGGATGAGAAGCCTTCACAAATACTCAGAACTGCCACCCAAGGAAACTTTCGATCTCGGATCATCGAGGTCGGCCCCTGCCAATTAGTCCGCTGCCCTATCTTGGTGGTCCACTGATATCCTTCTCCGGCACTATGTGTCCAAGGAAAGCTTCTCGATTGAGCCAAAATTCACATTTGTGAACTTGGCGGAGCGATGCTCTCTTAACGTCCGTAGCACCTCGACCAAGTGCACCCTCATGCTCTTGAGGACTCTTAGAATATACCAATATGTCGTCGAAGAAGACAATCACGATCGATCCAAAATTCCTTAAACACTGCTCATTAGATCCATGAAAGTCGCAGAGTATCAAATCGCCATCCAAAGGGCATAATCAGAAAACTCAGAGTGCCCATATATTTTCCCTCAAGGCGCTTAGGTATATCCTCCTTCTTGATTCTCAACCGGTGATACCCCCCGTCTGTAGGTCAATCTTGGAGAATACCGATGCTCCCCGCAATCGATCAAACAAGTCATCGATCCTAGCAGTTGGTACTTGTTCTCATCATCACCTGGTTCACCGCCACGTAATCAATACACAATCTCGTGGTTCCGTCTTTCTTTTTCACAAATAAAGACAGTGCTCCCCATGGAGACGCGCTCGGACGGATGAAACCCTTGTCCAATAACTCCTGCATCTGGACTTTCAATTCCTTTAACTCAGGCAATGACATCCTATATGGGGCTTTTGAGATCGGTTCTGTACCCGGGGCTAACTCAATTACGAACTCAACTTCCCGCTCAGGTGGTAATCCTGGCAATTCCTGTGGAAATACTTCTGGAAAGTTGCATACTACCGGGATATCTTCTAACTGAAGCTCTGGTACAGTGGGATCCACCACATTGACCAGATATCCTTCACATCCTTCATTCAACAACTCATTCACTTCCAGTGAAGAGATCCAAGGAATCGAGGTTCCTCCTCGACTTCCTTGAAATTCAAACCTAGGTTGTCCAATTGGATTGAACTGGATCGCTTTTACTATCACAATCCACCGACCTTCCTCACCGCACTAACCACCCATTCCAACAATAACATCAAATCGAACATGGCTAACACCGCCAAGTCGACACGACCTTCCACACCACTAATCACTATCTTACATGCAGCCATCCAAAAGAGACTATCATCCTATCATTCAATCGGAGTAGATACGCATAACACAACCGCCTCAAGCAAAATAGGCTCAAACCCAACCAATCTAATAAACTGCTCGACAATAAAAGAATGGGTTGCCCCTTTGATCAAACAAAGCATAGGCCGCATGGTCTCCCAAAGAAATCGTGACTGCGGGACTACCCCCCGCGCTTTCTCCGCATCCTTGCGCCGCCTTATAGCATACACCCTTCCTCGCCGGTGGTCGCCCCGGTTAGTCACGAGGAATGTCCACCCCGATTTTGGCCCCAAAGCAAAGCTGGTACTTCATGATACGCTGGACAAGATCCGAGGACACCATCTAACTGGGTGGTCAAAACCCCACACTTAAACACCGAACCTACTTTGAGCATGGGTTAGGCTTCCCAATGTTTCTCCTCGCATGGAACGGTCAAATTGGCCTTTTCCCCCAAACCCGATCATCCCTATTCTTGCCGATCTTTCTATAAACCCTGACATCTCAATTTATGAGACTTGTTCTCACAGTTATTACATAATCACTTTCAGATCCGCGTAGTAATTGATTCGGAGAGGCCCGTAGTACCGGGCATTGAAGGATAGATCAACTTCCATTTGAGTACCTTTTTGTAGAGAAGATAGGCTTGTCAACCACCGCCCCCTTTTGAAAAATTGTGGTTGATTTTGGAAGCCAGGTTACCATTTTGTAATATTGAATGCTTTATAATGTTGGATGTTTATTAAATTTCGATGTTCTGTCCCTTGGTCATGTTTTGATTGTCTGGGTGATTTTATATGCTTCCGCTTGCGTAATTCGTTTGGGTCGGTGACGTGTCCTGGGACGTCGCGTTCAAATAATCGACCGTGGACGGGATGTCGCGGGCTCGGTGGGGTCCGGGGCGTGACAATATTAATCGCTTTGTTGTTGTATACCTTGATGATATTCTTATGTATAGCAGAGTGGGAAAGAGCATATTTCTCACTTAAGACAAATCTTTGAATTCTCAAGGAAACAAAAACTCTAAGCTAAGATGGAAAAATTCAAGCATCACGTTCCTTGGGTATGTTTCCAAAAGATGCTATCTTTGCCGATGAATCCAAGGTGGAAGCAATAAAGATACGGTCGATTCTGAAGTCCATCACCAATTTAAGAATTTTTCATAGACTTGCTTCCTTCTATCATCAATTCGTGAATGACGTTAGCACCATCATGGCTCCAATCAATGAATGTATGAAGAAGGGATCGTTAGAATGGACAAAAGCTACTCATAAGAAGTGATCAAACGAAAACTTTGTGAGTCCCTTATTCTTGCCCTTCCTAAGTTTGATCAAGTATTTAAAGTTGAGTATGATACAAGTGGAGTTGGCATTGAAGCTGTTATTATCCATGCAATAGCCTTTGGCGTATTCCAACGAGAATTCGATAAAATCAAAAAAGAATTATTCAATTTAACTTGGAGTTCTACACCATTATTAGAGCACTTGATCACTGGAGTCACTACTTAAGGCCAAAACAGTTTGTTCTTCATTTAGATCATAAGGCTCTCAAATTTATCAATGGTCAACATAAACTAAATTCAAGACATGCCAAATGAGTATAATTTCTTTAATCCTTTTCTTTTGTCTCGAAGTATAAACCTGGCAACACTAACGTTGTAGTGTATGCCTTATCAAGAAGATGCTCTATATTTGTTTTTTTGGATTCCATAATTCTTGGTTTCCAATCGATGAAAAAATTCTATGCTGATGATCTCGATTTCTCACCCATTATCAACAACATTCCTTGGATCTCTTAGGAAACCGGAAGTGAAACGCCAGTTGTTGAATGAAGGATGCGGGAGGATATCTCCGTCAATGTGGTGGATCCTACTATACTGCAGTAGGAGAGACCTTCAGCCTTAGAAGATATCCCAAGAGTATGCAACCAGCCCGGAAGGGTGTATGCTTCCAAGGTGAATTGCCTTTGGGATTACCACCTGAGCGGGAAGTTGAGTTCAGAATTGGGTTTAGCCCCGTACAGAACCGATCTCAAAAGCCCCATATAGGATGTCATTGCTCGAATGTTAAAGGAATTGAAAGTCCAGATGCAGGAGTTATTGGACAAGGGTTTCATCCGTCCGGAATGGCTCTCCATGGGGAGCACCGATTGACAACCTCGGTTTGAATTTGAAAAAGAAAGACTTGGAACCCCACAGATTATGTATTGAGGATGTAAATATAAATGTGTGACAAAGAAAAGAACAAGTACCCACCGAATTAGGATCGAGTTGAGTTTGAGTTTGACAGAACCCGATCTCAAGCCCCAGGTGGAGCATCGGTATTCTCCAAGATTGACCTCCGGACAGTGGTATCACCAGTTGAGAATCAAGAAGGAGGATATACCTAAGACACCCTTCAGGTGACCCAGGTATGGGCACTACGAGTTTACGCTATGCCCTTTGACCCATTTAATGCTCCCCGCAGTTTTCATGGATCTAATGAACAGAGTGTTTAAGGAATTTTGGATCACCGTGTGATTGTCTTCATCGACTACATATTGGTATATTCTAAGAGTCCCAAGAGCATGAGGTGCACTTGATCGAGGTGCTACGGACGTTAAGAGAGACGCGCCTACGCCAAGTTCAAAGAAGTGTGAATTTTGGCTCAATCGAGAAGCTTTCCTTGGACACATAGTGTCGGGAGAAGGATATCAAGAGACCCGACCAAGATAGAGGCCGTGACTAATTGGCCGAGACCGACCTCAGTGACCGAGATCAAGTTTTCTTGGACCGCCGGTTATTACGTAAGGTTTGTAGAAGGATTCTCATCCATAGCCATGCCCATGACTAGATTGTTAAAGAAAGAGTCCAAGTTCGAATGGATGACAAGTGTGAGAAAAGTTTTCGTGGAGTTGAAACACGACTTACGACAGCCCAAAGGTTGACTATTCCATCCGGATCGAGGATTCGAGGTGTACATGCTGATGCTTCATTGAGAGGGCTAGGTGTGTGTTGACGCAAAGACGGGAAAGTGGTGGCGTGCTGGGGCCGAGGAAGCTTGAGACCTCATGAGATGAATTATCCGACGACGATTTAGAGTTGGTCGCTATAGTATTTGCCCTTAAGATCCTGGAGGCATTATCTTTGTGGAGAAAAGTTTCAAATCTACACGGACCATCGAGCCTCAAGTACCTATTTTCGCAGAAAAAGAGTTAAACATGAGGCGCAGAAGGTGGATGGAATTATCGAAAGACTATGATTGCGACATCCCGTATCATCCGGTAAGGCCAATAGAGTAGCAGATGCTTTAAGTCGCAAGTCTAGTGTGGCACATATGATGGTGCGAGAATGGACATTGTTGGAACGGCCTGTAGATTCGTGAGTTTAAGTTCGGCGAGCCGATGTCCAGCTTTGATGGCAACCTTGAGGATTGAACCGTAGATCCGTGCAAGAATTAAGGAACCCAACTACGGACCAAGAAATCCGTAAGATCATTGATTGGATGTTTCTAAAAGGAGGCCGGACTTCCAGATGAGCGAGAATGGAACTTTAAGGTTCGTGAGGAAGATGTGTGTACCGGATGATGAAGGTCTAAAGGAGGAAATCTTGAGTGAAGCTCATCGAGTCAAGACAAGATCCACCTGTGTAGTACGTAAGATGTACCGTAACTTAAGGCAACATTATTGGTGGAATGGAATGAAGACCGATGTGGCGAGACATGTGGCTAAGTGTTTGACGTGCAACAAGTGAAGGCACAACACCGCAAGCCCGGTGGATTGTTGAGACCATTAGAGATCCCAGAGTGGAAATGGGAGCATATCACCATGGATTTCGTGAACGGGATTGCCAAGGGAAGCCGAGAGGGAACGACTCTATATGGGTGATAGTGGATCGTCTCACCAAGTGCCGCATACCGGGCAAAAGGCGAAGGACCTTGAATTGGAAAGGTATGCCGAGTTGTATGTACGGCAGAGAAATGCATTGCATGGAGTACCGTGACCATAACGTCGTATCATGATCCGAGATTTACTATTAATTTTGGAAAAGTCTACAAGTGGCCTTAGGAACAAAGTTGCACCAAGACGGCTTATCATCCAGACATGGATGGCAATCGGAGAGAACAACCAGACTGGAGGATATGCTTAGAGCTCAGGTCATAGATTTTCAGGGCAAATGGGAAGAACAACCGATTTAGTGGAGTTTGCCTACAATAACAGCTACCAGTAGTATCTAGATGGCGCCGTTTGAGGCATCAGGCGGTAGTGAAAGAACAATAATATGTTGGGATGAGGTTGGTGAGCGTAAAGATCACCGCTGTAGTTAGTACATCGTATGTACTGAGGCCGTTGAGATTATCAGAGATGCCGAGAACAGCGCAGAGTCGCTTTAAAAGTTATGCCGACCGAGAAGATTTAACCCTTAGAGTTTCAAGTGGGAGACCATGTATTCTTGAAGGTATCGCCGATGAAAGGATTGTCCCGGTTTGGTAAGAAAGGAAAACTCAGTCCCAGGTACGTTGGGCCATTTGAGATATTGGAGAAGATTGGTGATATGGCCTATCGTCTTGCTTTGCCGCCTAACTTATCGCAGGTGCATAATGTATTCCACGGTCGATGTTGAGAAAGTATGAACAGATCCGACCCACGCTCTAAAGCACGAGGAGATAGACGCGGACGACAAAGTGTCGTAACGTGGAGAGACCAATGGGATTGAGGACCCAAGAGATCGAAAGTGCTCGTGAATAAGACTATCCCAATGGTGAAGGTTGTATGGGAGCACCACGCAAGATAGAAGGGCGCTTACTTGGGAAAGTGAAGAGGCCATGCTACACAAGATAATTTTTGTTTGTTTGATTAGACGGATGGAAGTTTAAATTTCGAGACTAAATTTTGTAAGGGGGAAGGTTGTAACAGCCCGAATTTCGATGTAATATCCGGGATTAATAAAATGAATGTTATTTCTCATTTCATTTGAGTACGACTCACCCAGAGCTGATCACCTTGGGATACTAACCATGAGGAATGGCTAACTAGGACACTAGTACGTGGACCGTGGTCTTAGTCGCGACTGAGGACCGATTTGAGAGAGAGTGAGGGAATATTGTGAACCGTGAGGGCCGATCTTAGAAAAGTGATGGAAATGGTATGGCTAAGGCCAACGATGCACAATTGGGATCGCGGGTGATTCTCGCTTAACCAAACGTGCTCGTACAACCAACTCGAACTCGAACCAAATGATCGTGACCCTGGATTAGTAATAAACCCTCTTTCTCTCAATGATCGGAACCATTGAGACTCGGACAGCCCTAAGTCGATACGCGTATGCCTAAACAGCCGACTGTTAGTGAGAGTTTCAGAAAAATTGAAATTGAGAGAGAGTTGTTCACGGAATTGAACCCAGATTTCGGTGTCGGATTTCGGAGACTCGACGGACTAATTTTAAGATTCCGACGCCTTTAAAATGTTGGCCACACATACGGGACGCTTGAGTGCGAAAAACGGAATTTTGGTTCGGAACGGCAAAAAGACGAAATTGCCTTGGACTAATAGGACTTAATTCCGAATTTTGAAGATTTAATTTGGGTTAAACCATGGGTGGTTAAGTTGTCTAGAGTAGTTAAGGTTTGGTTAGGGGCAAAGGACAAAAATACCCCTCAATAATTCATTTGGATTAGTTATTAGCCTTTGGATGGAGGGTGGTTTGGTCTAGGGGCTTGGATGAGTGACACTTGTCACCCCAAAAGTTGAAAGTGACTAGGGTTTGACTAAATAGGATAAGCTCACTCTCTCTCCTCCATTTTTTTTCTTCTCCCTCACGCCACTCTTTTCTTCTCCTCTCTCCTCTTGTTCGGCCACAACTCCCCACCGCCTCTCTCCCCTTCGCTCTCTCCTCCTCTTGGCCGATCAAGACCAGCCACCGCCGCCACCTCAAGCAGCAGCTCGCCGGAGCCGTGGGCCACGGCAAGGGAAGCCGTGGAGGGCCGGTCTAGCCTTCAAGTCGCCGGCCCTCCTCCTCCTCCCTTGGAAGCTCCATTCGCCACCACCAATCAGCCGCTGACTGTGGAAACCAGCCACCGCCGTGAACAGTGAGCCGCCCTTGAGCCGGGAGTTGGGATGTACTTGTTCCTCCCGTGATATCGCCCAATTCAAGTGAGTTGAACACCTAAACTTAGATTAGGCCTAATTGTGTCTAGTTGAGTTAGTTTGGTTTGAATTGTGAAGTTTGAACTAGATTAGTGCTATTTAGTGGATTGTGTAGTAATGGCTGAAAGTATGTTGTTGTTGAGGGTTGATATGAGGTGAAACCATGGCCGAATCATGATGGTTTAGTGGCTGTCCATTATGGCTGAAATTCGGAGCCTTTGAGGTTTTATGTTAGGAATGTTGTTTTTAGGTCCAATTGAACTTGTTTTGCTTAATTAAGCTTAGTACATGCTATATATGGTTGAGGGGGACCTTGGCTGAACATTGGAGGCCTAAATGAAGTGTTTAGATTGTATTTTGGCCATGTTTAAATGTGGGGTGTTAGGTTGGCCGAATTGCATGTGTAGGATGCAAATGCTAGAAATGTTGTTTTTGGGGCCTTGGCTGAGTTAATCGAGGCTTAATTGGGGTGTTTTGAATGAGTTTGGGCTATGTTTAAATTTGGGGTTTAGACTTGGTCGAATTGCACATATTAGAATACAAATGCTAGAAAGTGTACATTGGTTGTAAATGTGGATAAATGTTGTGGCATTTGTGTTCATTGGAATGAAAATGCATGTCACCACTTGATATGTTGAGATTGATATGTGAAATGACATTGTGTGACATTGCATTATGTGTGATCACGGTAAACGCCCTGAATTGAGTGGAATTGGGCTAAGATAAAATTGAGACGGTGATCACCCAGTGGCCTTCGGTCGGGCCTTTGGGTCGCTCCGTCCGTTGCGTTTTACGCTGAGACGATGCCCGTGAGACCGGAAGACCACCATCCTCATGCACTTTGTAGCAGGCCTCGTTCAGAGGTGAGCGTAAGGCGCCCGAGGGCTAGAAGACACCGGGCCGGGGTGGTTTTATACGCTGGCCAATGAAGTGTTGTGGCCTTCGGGTCGGGCCTTCGGTCGGGCCCTATTGTGGGTCGTGGGAGATTAAGAATAATCTGAACATCGCATTATGTGAATTGCGAATCGTGCAAAGATTGTGATGAGATCTTGAGAATAGTGAACATGTGATCGCGTGAGACATTCGTGTGGAATGCGTGATTGAGCGATTTGTACCATATAATGAAGATGAGCACGCTGCGGTGCAGAAAGTACGCCGTATGTACACGTATGTGAGTGTATATATATGTTATTGAATTGCACTAACTTGCGTGGGGTTGAATCACGTCGATACACTTTGAGTCTTATGTTGTTGGTTTGTTTGTTTGATTTTGGTCCGTTTGAGACACACTTTAGCCTAGCCTAGGTTTAGGTATTTGATTCATCGAGCTAGTCTCACGGTTGTGGTAAACCAACATTTTGAGCCTACCCCTAGGATGCAGGACCCGCCCCACTTTTTGGGATTCCGAGAGATATTACGGTCCGGTGGAGCATTTCCCAGCTGGGAATGACGAGATGCACGTGAGGTTTAGGTCAGTTCTCTATGTTAATACGGGTGAGGATGAGCATCAGAAGCGAGAGTACGTAGCATGGTGTCGTAGGGCAGCTGACGGACCCTCAGTCGACCTATTCGTACCTTTGACATCCCAGTAGACGTTGATGGCGAGTTGGCGCCAGTGATTGCCGATGGAGAGGTGGTCGATGCTCCCCCACCTGGAGCTCCGCCAGACGTTGAGGCCCAGCCAGGTCCCGGAGTTTGGTATGAGGATCCAGAGCCGGAGCCTATGGTTGAGGATGAGGACGACCCCGAGCCAGAGGCGATGGAGCAGGATGATGGGGATGGTGAGGTCGATGAGGTAGGCGATGACATAGATATAGATGCCATAGAGGATGTAGCTGAGGGCGTAGATCTGGAGGACGATTTTGACTCTGATGCTGAGGCTGACGCTCTCTTAGCAGACTACCGAGGAGCTCAGGAGGGTCGGGCTGATCAGGAGGACCCCGACATGGACGTGGATGAGCCAGAGCCAGATCGCAGCTCTTCAGAGGAGTCAGCTGAGTCTTACGGCGAGCCCGATGATTCCAGCGACCCAGACTATGCACCCTAGACTAGTCGGTTGACGATAGGGATCCCTACCTTTTTGTTATAGCGATCCTTAGTACAGACCTACTCACCCGGCCACCGACACTTTTTGGATTAGTGGCCTTTTGACTTGATACTAGCTTGATCCTGACTTAGACCTTTAGTGGATGTGACTGTACATGTATCTACGTTCTTTATGTAAACAGTTTGTTTATATATGAGAATGAGGTTTTACCTGGTGATATTTTGATTGGTGTGGCTTCCTTGTTCATCTCTATTTGTCAGGGTTATATTTTGCTTCCGCATGTGTTTTTATACTCTGTATGTTGTTGGGTCGGCGAGGTCTCCTGGGGACGTCGCACTATGATCGACCGAAGTGTTAAGGGGATGCTCGCGTTCCGATGGGTAAGTTGGGTTCGGGGCGTGACAATTACAGCCTTGGGAAGATGTGAGCATAGATTTTATTGTGGCTCTTCCAAGAACTCAGAGGGGAAAAGATGCCATTATGGTGGTCGTTGATCGGTTTTCTAAAATGGCTCATTTTATTCCATGTCACAAGACGAATGATGCATCTCATGTGGCTGATCTTTATTTCAAGGAGATCATTCTCCTTCATGGAGTACCAAAGACCATTGTATCTGATCGTGATTCTAAGTTTTTAAGTTATTTTTGGAAGACCTTATGGAGAATGCTTGGGACCAGACTTCTATTCAGTACCACTTGTCATCCTCAAACCAATGGCCAAACAGAGGTAACCAATCGCACTCTCACTACGTTACTTCGAGGAATGGTTAGTAAATCTCTAAAAGATTGGGATTTGAAGCTTGCACATGCTGAGTTCGCTTATAATCGATCACCAAGTTATACCACCTGGTCGATCACCCTTCAAAGTTGTGTATGGAATCAATCCGCTCCACAGCCCGATTGATTTAATTCCTATTCCATCTAATTCACAAGTGAACTTTGATGGCAAAGAGCGAGCTGAATCAATGAAAAAACTCCATGAGCAGATTCGAAGCAAGATCGAGAAGGCTAACGAGTTTTATAAGAAGAGAGCTAATAAACATCGGAGGAAGGCTCATTTCCAACCAGGTGATCTTGTGTGGTTACACTTAAGGAAGGAAAGATTTCCTTCTCAGCGGAAGAATAAGCTTATGCCTAGAGCTGACGGTCCATTTGAAGTTCTCGAGAGAATTGGCGAAAATGCTTACAAGATTGATCTTCTTGGAGAATATGGAGTTTCGGCAACTTTTAATGTAGGTGATCTTTCTCCTTACTTGGAGGATGATGACTTGCCTGATTTGAGGACAAATCTCAAACAACCCGGGGAGAATGATGCGGGAGCATCCGAGACTCTTGATCAATCCTTAAGTCCTGAGTAGATTCCTTCAGCAAAACAAACACTATCGGTACTTATTCATGCCAAGACTAACTTCGGTTACAATTTGCTTCGATGGGTTAAGGAATGATGATACCAATATTAAAATTCGTTGCTGGTCGATGCTCTATCAAAAGGGAGTTATTCAAGATAAGTTCCGTAGTGATTTAATGTTCTTTGGAAGTGGATATTTGCTGGTTATTATTGATGGACGAATTTTGAAGGCTAAAGAGTTAAGACTCCTAGTCCCCATGTTGTTTATTGCATTCCCTAGTTCCTAGACCTTTAATGCTATTTCAGTCTTGTTTAGTCTTTAATGTTTGGGTAGTTCCCATGTTGTTTTCAATTCTGAGTCTAATATCTATATAATGAGACATATTCTCATTTGTAAGGGGACTGGTTGAATGAATAAAAATTCCTCTTTGTGAGTTGAACTATTATCTCGATTCTTTATCCAACGTCGTTGGTGGTGAATCAAACAGTTCTTTATCCTTGGTCGGTGGAATTTCCTTTAAGCCTTGGTGTTGAACTGTAATTATCTCGGTCATTTATCCTAGACTGGTGGCTTGTGCCTTTAGGCTTAGGTGATAGACCTTCCATATCCTCGAGTTACAAACATCCCCACAAACACAGTGCCTCGTCCAGTTCCTCCCAGAATCGCTCACTCCACAGAGCTTATTTGTGGAAACTCAAAACACAAAAGTTGTAGATCTACGAGTCCTTGATCTGTGGCATTTGGAATCGGGTCAATCCAACCTGTATTGAGGAAGTTACGCCCATTTTTCCGAAATCGTGCGGTCCTGAAATTTTCTGTTCGGAGTCACTCGCCCACGCACGCATCACAAGCCAAGATATTCATTCAATTCCAATGACCGACGTAAACACGTCCCGGTACAGTCACACCTTTAACGGGCCACCGTCAACACGTCTCAAACCCGCATCCAATTGGCACATCGGCCATTCATGCCTTCACACGGACCGCCGTCAACACGTCCCAAGTCCGTAGCCTTACGATCGATCCGGGCTTAAAATCGACAGGCATGCACACGCCATTCAATTCAATCATATTCACGCCAAATTACATCAAACCACTCATACCCAACATTCAGTTCGAATTCACAGTCGCCACATCATCTACCAACCCGAGTTCAAGTCGGTCACGCATAATTTCCCAAATTGAGCATATTATTTAATCCAATTTAAATTGCACAATTAAAGCATAATATAATCCAATTAAAACACAATATAAATAAATTAAAGTCACGCCCTAGTCGTCTAACCCGAGACAAGTCAATGAAATACCCAAAAAACTAAGTAGAGTTTAGGAAGTCGCTTACCAAATTTTGCCCTTGGAAAACTGGGCGACGGCGATGGGGCGGAGGGCGGGCGTACGGACGGCGCGCCAACGAGCCGGCGGCGAAGGGCCGAACGCGACGGGCAAAGAAGATGAGCTCACAAGACGCGTGAGGGAGGAGCAGGCACCGGCAGCAACGCGCGACGGGCAGCGGTGGCTTCACGGGCAGCCACAAGCGCAGCCGGCCTGGCCGGCTGATGGTGGCGTATGCATCGGGTTAGGGCGAGCTCTGCTGCCGCCTACCGGCTCAAGGTAGAACAGATCCATAAACGCAGAGGAGTCCAAGAAGAAGAAGAAGAAGAAGAAGAAGACAAGGAAAAGGAGGAGAGAGGAGAGAGAGAGAGGGGACAGGAGGGGATGGGGCCTGCAGAGAGGATGGGGAGGGGACGTAGGCGCATGGGGAACGTGCGCGGAAGAAGGGAAAGGGAGAGAGAGAGAGAGAGAGAGAGAGAGAGAGAGAGAGAGAGAGAGAGAGAGAGATAGAGGGAAAAAAGGAAGAGAGAGAGGGACGTGCGCGGGGGGGGGGTTGGCCGAGAGAGACGAGAGAGAAACAGAGAAAAAAAGGAGGGAAAAAGGACTAATTAAAACTTTTCGAGCGCGAACCAAAGGACACGGTCCAAACTAAAAATCAACCTAATGGTCCCGATTTAAATTCGGAAAAAGTCCTAACAGTTCACGATAAATCCCGATAATAATCTAGGGCAAAAGGCTAAAATAAAATAACCCAAGACACACTACGAGGGAGGTTTACCAGTCCAAATTTGCACCCGGTCAAAAATCCACTTTCTCATTATTCCTGATAATGTCGACGTTGACCACAATAAAATCGACACCGTCCAATTTATTTCATCCCGAAACTCCCGGCAATCGACTGCCAAGTTCAGGGTATAAATGACGGTCAAATTCGATCGAGTGCGATTCTAGCAAAATTTCTATTTTTAAAAATAAAAGCCCGAGAGTGATCAGTTCCCGGCGAAATTCTATTACAAGCGCACTGACGAATTACACGATTTTATAAACCCCAAAATGGGCCAAAAATCCGGAATGTCACAAATATAAGGACAAAGGATTTCATTCATAAGTCTCATGAAGGCACTCGAAGCATTAGAAAGTCCAAATGGCATAACCATCCACTTGTAGAGGCCTCCCTTTATATTAAAGGCTATCTTCCATTCGTGACCTTCCTTTATGCGGATTTGATGGTAGCCACTCCTTATATCAATCTTTAAGAACATCATCGGTCCATGCAACTCATTGAGGATATCATCAAGCTAGGTATGTTGTTGATTCCCACAAGCTTGGAATCGGAATGGTTCTGGGATTGGACCATGACCGATGCACACTCCCTAGTGTAATTACTGTTTTTGATAGACTTTGGATTTGGTCAAGATTCCTCGCTATAGACCTCTAATTTGGCAATAAAATAGACAATTACCTCCTATACATCTTGCAAATATAATTTGCATGACTATGTAGGTTCTTGCTTTTATTGGCGTGAACCAATGAACTAACAAAAATTGTATTAATAGATTGAATTTTTATGTCATTATATGACGGGGTGATTCATAAATAAGTCCCTTAATTAATTTTAATACAGGAGATTAATGCTAATACTAACAATTATTTGGCAATAAACTAAGCAATTATTTCCATTTCCATTTAAATTTAGTTTGCAATCTCCAACTTTTATAATTAGATCTCAGAGGTAAAAATAATTTCTTATGTTTATAGGTTCAGGTTAAAAGTATGCATTTTGTCTTCATTTTATCATCTTGGAGATAACTAGATCAAGTTTTGGTCTGCAATATTTTTTATAGGAAAGGTGCTGCAATAGGTAATTAAGATCATAAATTAGATACCGTATGATCATGAACTAAGAGGTTTCGAATTATATAATTTGTTGTCGATAACTCCGCGGAACAATATCTTAACATGTAAAGAAATATCTTAACCTCATTTGCAGATTAAAATATCTTTAATTACTCTTTACAAATTCTCATAATTGATATGCTATTGTTTTATTTTTTTCTTTTTTTTTTTTAAATTTATTTTATGCGGTGCATGAAAGTCTGAGGTAGACATGTTTCCTTTAGAATATTAAGAATAATAATACAAAAGCTATTTTGCCATTTCAGAGACTATTCAATATATTTTGCATCTGATTAGTATTCTTACCATTCAAATTGTGCGGTGCAACTGATTTTATGAATAATCGTCACTTCTTCAAGAGCATTGCTAATAATAAAACTATAAATTATCGCATGATCTAACGTATAATAAATTAAGAATGAAAAGTAGTAATCTCTTTACTACATGTAAGATTTCATTAGCACAAGCCTCTGCAACGCACGGGAATTTCACTATTATTTTGAGAAAAGAATCCTAGCTTATCTTTTTGTGTTCCTTTTATTTAATTCTAGCGAAGTACAAACATTGTGTGGCAAAGTAAAAGTGATAGGCTCGCGTTATTTTCACCCCTTATTGGCTCTTGACGCTCCCTATTACGTTGAATTGATTACATTATTTTTTGCGGGTCCCATTCTTGATTTAAGATGATTTCCTACCTTTTTCTTCTTCTTTTTCTTTTGTTTTAATTTTGCTAGAGATGAAACTATCTGCGCTTCTCTCAAATAATATTTATTAAAGTATGTGGGGCCCACTTTTTAAGATTATTTCTTGCCTTCTTTTCTTCTTTTTTGTTTTTTTCCTTTTCTTTCTCCATTTAAAACAAAATTGGTGTCCCTCTTTTCCAAAAAGATAGTTTATTTAGTAGATAGCTAACTAATTATTATGTTAATAAGTTGTATATTCTCTTTTGTACTAGGAAACTATTATTTAAAAAATAACATAGGCACAAGTAAGAGTAAAAAGAACCATTTGCTAGTTTTAATACGCACTTCATTTAATTATTATTTTTATATGTGTCATCACATGGACCTCTGTGTATTTTAACTTCGTTACTTTCATTTTATTAAGTGAATCTAGTAGTCCAATTTTTTTTATTATTTTTCACGCCATCACTGCGTGATGTTAAAAATATGACAAAGGTAAGTACATAAAAAATTCTTAACATCCATTGTTATCATGCAAATACAAAAGAAAATGCTCCCTAAAACATTATTACATATAATACTATATTTGCCTTGATTACGTGGTATAATTAGCTATTGACAGGAAATTTTGGCAATTGTAATGACACTATAAGACAACCCAATCAAACCACTTGCAAACCCATTTTTTTTGTCAATTATAAATGCATAGGAGTTTTCATAGAATCATCAATGAAAAAAATTTATCCAGAAAATGCAAATTTGCTGCAATAATAACAAGTTATATATGCAACTTAACAAAAGATATTATCTGTTCAGCTACTTGGCTCCCTTAAAAAATGTTACTCCTTCAAAATAATATTTTGCATGAATCGGACAAAAAAACTTTAACCAATACATATCAAGGAATAATTTTCAATGTTATAGTGCGAGAAGCTCTAAATGATCTTGTCAACATGATCAATTGTTGTTCTCCACTCCCAGTTTCATCATCAATGGATACATTTAAGGCAAATTAGGTGTCTCCATAGTGACTAATCTACAAAAAGCAATACAATGAAAGATGAGTAAATTATCATGCCCCGAACCCTACGGCATGCGGCATCCCTTCTGCTGTTGAATTAGTGCGACATCTCAGGACTCGTCGCCGACCCAATACCCCAAATTAAAGAATATACACACGCGGAAACGATCACACACTTGTACACAACAAATATGACCGAGGTAGCAACGGAAGATACACATAAGAAACACAGCAACATACTTCATAAACACATACTTATATTAATCAAGAGAGAATTTACAACATTCATTAGAAACATAAGTGTACATAGGCCAAAAATGGGTCAGCAAGCCACCATCATAAACAAGGAATACGTGGCTCGAGGCGATTGGGTACTATATCCAAAAGGGCTCCCTTCCAAAATGTGTCGGCCCTAAACGCTAGCTACTCCTTAGGCTAATCCCTAGGTGGTATCCAATTTGAGTCAGATCCAGAAGACTCGGATGAATCATTGGACAACTCGAATTCGGAATCCATAGGCTCGGGCTCAGACTCGACCTCCAACGGCTCCTCCTCGAGATCCTCCTCCAGCTCTGACTCAAGCTCCATTAGCTCGGATTGGAATCGGACTCTCACTCCATCGGCTCCTCATCCTCATGCTCGGGATCCACATCGGACTCTATGATGACTGGTTAGGGGTCAAAATCCGCCTCGAACACGGTATCGGGGTTCACTACCTCCCTATCAACTACATGCAGATCCCAATGACCTAACCCATCAAACGGAATGTCAAAGGTCTTAAGGGCTCTATGAAAGCCGATCTGGTCTCGATAGCACCAATTGAGGTAAGGGTGAGCCTTGAGCTGTGGCCCGCCCTCGTCAACCCAAACGATAGTGTAAAATCTAATATAAGCCTCCCCATTCCAACTAAGGTACTCGATCACCGAACGCTCTATATGGTCCAGGATCCCAAAACGTAGTGGTACGTTGGCCATCCTCAAGGTTAGGGGTTTGAAATGTTGGGAATTACAACAGTGAGAACGAATCTCAGTAAGTAGGCCCCTAAACCTAACTTATGCTAACATGCACCTCCAAACAAGTAAATATCCAAATATACAGTTGAGTAATCAAACAATTTAGGCCCACGGCCATAATCACGAGTATAATCGACCCTGCAAGTTAGGCACATAATAATAATACAAAAATCAATAATGGCACATACGCACTAACACTTGGCCATGCACACTTGCCATTCATATGCTTGCACTTATTAATGCACAATCCGCACACGTGTTCATTTCTCAATTAATCTTCGACCCGCGTTAAACACATCAGGTCCATCATTGCTCGGGACTCGCGTAACACACCTCAAGTCCATGACATAATTCATGTGAACAACGCCTTAGGTTGGCCATCATCCGGTAATTTGAGCATCGTCCCGCGTTAAACACCTCAGGACGAGTTCAATACCCCACGTTAAACGCATTAGGGTTTATGTGACCATACGTACACACTTCACCAATTATTATCTGAATCACGCATAAACGATGCCTCAGGGCATTTTAGGTGAATCACATGCTCAATGACATTCGTACAACTCGCATGATTTACATGTTATGTCAACACTCAATATGCACAAATTCATGGCCATATCATCCATAAATTGGGGCATCAATTGAATCCACACTATTCATTCAATCCAACATAAAAACATACTCAATTCGCCGTTTGCGGTAAATCAGCCCCGGTCCCCAATTTGGCGCACAAAAAAAATGATACTATTAAGTCATTGAAATCACACATGCTTTTGGCCCACAATGTCCCCTCATCTCACGACCATATCAAGCACCCACTTTAACATCCCAACCTTACACAATCAATTCAAACCATGCTTAATTCAGCCACTTCATGATCCAACCATAGCCCACATAGTAATTCACATTTAAACCATAAATTAACAACATATAGCCCAACCAAGCCTACACTACTTAGCCACTAAACAACCCATTATATGCCTCTAAATCACCTTTAAAACATCATACTAGGCTACCAAAATCACCTCACTATCAACCCTAGTCACCACCCATTAAACAATCTCTAAACTTGCCTAAAAATGCACAAAAGCCTAATTAGAGTTTGGGGTTTCCATTCACCCAAGTCCTAAGCTCCAAGGGACCGAACTAGGGAGAGAGAAAGGGCTGGAGGGCTGCTGTTTCACGCCGGACCAGCACGAACTCTGGCGGCTCCCACGAACGGCGAATGGCGGTGACGACGGGCTAGTGGTTCACGGCTGGGCCAAACGACAAGAGGGGGTGACAGTGATGGTGGCGTGGCGTGGAGAAGAAGAGGGGAAGGGTGAGGCCGATGGTGGTGGTGGTGTGTGAGGCGGTTGTGCGATCGGCGGTGGCGGCGGTACTTGGACAGCGACACACTGCCAAGGCTAGTCGGTTGGTGATGGTGGTGCGCCGAGGTTGAGAGGGAGAGAAGGAGAGAATGAGGTGGTCCAGTGGGGTAAGGGCCGGCCGGACGAAGGCTAGCATGGATGTGGCGTGTGGCTCCGACGGGGCGGCATGGCCACGGCTGGTGGTTGCTCCGATGGGTTGGCTTCGTGAGCAAGGAGAGGAGAAGAGAGTGGAGAGAGTGAGAGGGATAGGGTGCTCAGCCTATTGGGAGGGGGGGGAAATGGGGGAGAGAGAGAGAGAGAAAGAGTTTTGTCCAAAATTCTTGAGTGAATTAGGTAAACTACTCCGCTAACAAAGACTAGTCTACCCACTTCACTAACACACTAATCCAATGGCGAAGATTTAATGACCAATCAATCTTATCCCAAATCAAAGGCTAGGATCAATTCTAGAACAAAATATTTAGTGTACAATTGGGAATAAGCAAAAGTGATGGGGGCCAATTGTCCATAAATTTTGGCCACTCTTGGGGCTGAATTAGTCCCTAATAACCTCCCAATTTTCGAAATCGAGGCATAGGGTTCAAGGGTAATTTTCTATTCCCCCGTCCAAAATTCAATTTTCGGATCAAACCAATCCCAAATATGATTGGCCACACTAATACGATGTCGTCCTTGAAAATTAGTCGTGTACGTCCGTGAAATTCGACACTCAAGTCTGGATTCAACTCAACGATCAATTTTGCGCAAATGCGATTTTAGCGTCTCTTACTAACGGACGGCTTTTTAGGGGTTACGTGTATCGACCTAGGGTTACTCGAGCCATGGTGGCCTTGATTACCAAGAAAACGTGAGGGTCCATCACTGGTACCGGAGGTTGCGATCGTTCGAAATAAGATTAGGATCATTCGTCACGCATACATTCGATCATACGGAAGCATCCGCGATCCGATTGTATGTCATTGGCAAACCAAATTCATCGCCTTCCTTGGACCGGCCCACATTGGCCCAAAATATTCCCTCGTCGTTCCTCAGAATCGAAGGTTGATTTTCGGTTAAGTTCTTGGTCCACATACTATTTTCCTAGTTAACTATTCCCTATCGGTTAGTGTCCCAAGAGTGATCAGTTTCGGGCGAAATTTACTAAAACAAAATGAGAAATATACATTCATTTCATTGATCCTGGAAGTGGTTCGAATTCAGAATGTCACAATTCTTTCCCCTTTGCAAAAATTTCATCCTCAAAATTTACAACACAAACCCGTCTACTCAAACAACTAAGGGTGTTGACGTCGCATCGCCTTTTCACCATCCCATGTGGCACCTTTCATTCCATGATGCTCCCAAATGATTTTGATCATTGGAATCGTCTTGTTCCACGGCGCTCGATCCTTATTGGTCTTTCCACGTACGACACCCTATCGTCCACGTCTATTTCTTCATATCTTAGCATGTCGGTCGAATCTGGCTCATACTTCCTCAGTATCAACACGTGGAATACGTTATGCACTTAGGACAAGTTAGGTGGCAAGGCGAGTCGATAGGCCAGATCTCCAATCTTCTCTAAAATTTCAAACGGATTGACATATCTCGAGCTCTATTTTCCTTTCTTGTCAAATCGGGACAGTCCCTTCATTGGCAACAACCTAAGAAAGACAAGATCTCCAACCTGAAATTCCAAAGGTCTCCATCTTTGATTGGCATAGCTTTTCTGATGACTCTGTGTTGTCTTTGACCTTTCCCGAATGATCTCAACTGCATCAACGGTCTGTTGCACCAATTCTGGACCTGTTATACTTCGTTCTCTAACTTCATCCCAATACACTAGCATTCTGCATGCTCTGCCATACAATGCCTCAAATGGTGCCATCTGAATACTCTACTGATAACTGTTATTATAAACAAACTCGACTAAATGTAACTGCTCTTCCCATTTACCCTGGAAATCCAACACACATGCGCGCAACATGTCTTCCAAAGTCTGGATCGTCCTCTCCGATTGGCCATCCGTCTATGGATGATAGGTTGTACTAAATTGAAGCTTCGTCCCTAAGGCTATTTGCAGGCTTTTCCAAAAGTTGACGGTAAACTTGGGATCACGGTCCGAAGTGATCGTTACTGGCACTCCATGAAGTCGGACAATTTGTTGTACATACAACTCTGCATACCTCTCCAACTTAAAATCCTTCCACATTGCCAGAAAGTACGCTGACTTAGTTAGTTTGTCCACTATTACCCAAATCGAGTCGTGTCCTCTCTAGCTCCTTGATAACCTCGTGACAAAGTCCAACGTGACATGTTTTCATTTCCATTTAGGGAATTCCAATGGTCGCGGAAGTCTTCCAAGCTTTACAATGATGTGCCTTTACTTGCTAACAGGTCGAACATTTCGCCACATGTTTGGTCACATCCGTTTTCATCCCATTTCACCAGTAATGCTGCCGCAGATTCTAATACATCTTTGTACTGCCCGGATGAATACTATAATTACTGCGATGAGCTTCCTTCAAAATTTCCTCCTTAAGCTCCACATTATTGGGCACGCATAACCGTCCACGGAATTTCAAGTTCCGTTCTCGGATACTTGGAAATTCGGTTTTCTCTTGGCGACGTCCATTTCCACTATCCTTTGATTTTCTTGATCCGTAGATTGTAATGGCTTAATCTTGGTTTGAATTTTTAGTTCGATCTTCAACGCAGGTGAGTAAATTTGACACACGGCTCACTGTAAATTTAAATTCTGAGTCTCTTATCCTTTCCAATAAAGTCTATTCCTTGACCATCATGTGCGCAATACTCGACTTCTGACTTAGTGCATCCGCCACTCGATTAGCCTTTCCAAGGTGATATAAGATGTCGCAAACGTAGTCTTTGAGGAGTTCCATCCAATGACGTTGCCTCATATTCAACTCTTGTGAAAACAAATACTTGAGGTTCTGATGATCCGTCTAAATCTGAAACTTTTTCTTGCACAAGTAATACCTCCAAATTTTAAGGGCGAAGATGATCACAATCAATTCCAAATCATGAGTTGGATAATTCATTTCGTGCGATCTCAACTAACGTGACGCATACGCAACCACCCTTCCATGTTGCATCAACACACATCCAAGTCCTCTTAACGACGCATCACTATAAACTTCAAACCCTCCTGACCCAGACGGAATAGTCAACACCGGAGCAATCGTCAACCTATGCTTTAGCTCTTGGAAACTCCTCTCACACTTATCGTCCCATTTGAACTTCGTTTCTTTCTTGAGTAGTTATGTTAAGGGCATGGCTATTGATGAGAATCCTTCTACAAAATGCCTATAATATCCTGCCAAACTTAAGAAACTTCAAATCTCTCTGTTACTAACGTCAGTCTTGGCCATTTGGTCACTGCCTCACTCTTAGTCAAGTCCATTGAAATTTCATCTCCATAAATTATATGTTCAAGAAATGCCACTTGGTTGAGCCAGAACTCGCACTTACTGAACTTGGCGTAGAGTGCATACTGTCATGCCTCGAACCCTACGGCATGTAACAACCCCTTCGCCGATCGATTCAGTGCGACGTCCCAAGATGCGTAGCCGACCCAAAACCCAAAACAGAGAATAATAAACATATGGAAGCAACCATACACCTGTACATAATAAAACATGACCACGGATAGCAACGAACATAAAAAATACAAACTTACATTAATACATGGGGATTTACAATATCCATTAGAGAGAGATATACATAAACCAAAATGGATCAACAGCCACTAATATCAAAAAGGGGTACGTGGCTCAAGCAGTCATAGTACTAAACCTAGGAAGGGCTCATTCCAAAAAGTATTGGTCCTAAACCTAACTATGGTCAAGGCTAAACCGTAGGGTAACCAGTTTGGGTCGGATCCCGAAGACGCGGATAAGTCATCGGACGACTCGGATTCGGAGTCCATAGACTCCGGCTCGAACTCGACCTCCAGTGGCTCCTCCTCGGAATCATCCTTCGACTCTGGCTCCTACTCCATAGGCTTTGACTCGAGGACTCCCACTCCATCGGCTCCTCCCCCTCAGGATCGGAATCCATCTCAAAGATGAGTGGCCGGGGGTCAGAATCCTCCTCGGACATGGCATCGGGACTGACTACGTCCCCATCAGCTACCTGCGGGTCCCATTCCCTAACCCGTTGATTAGGACATCAAAAGTCCTAAGGGGCCCATAATTGACGAACTGGTCTCGGAAACAACAACCCAGGTAAGGATGAGCCTGGAACCGTGACTCGCCCACGTCGACCCAAACTATAGTATAATGCCTAACATAAGTCTCCCCATTGCCAACAGAATACTCGATCACCGAATGCTCTATGCAATACGGGATCCCAAAATGTATTGGCACGCCTGTCATCCTCAAGGTCGAGGGTCTGAAAAGTGGGGTTTAAACAACAGTGAGAACGAATCTTAGCGAGTAGGCCCCCTAAACCTAAACTAAGCTAACATGCACCTCTAGACAAGCTACTAACCAAACAAATAGTCCATAAATTATACGACTTAAGCCCTCAGCCCAAATCCAACATATCATTGACTCTGCAGATTAGGCGCATAATAATAAACATAGTAACACAGAACCCAGTTATGACACATACACAATATCAATTGGCCATGAACAAATGCCATGCACATGTTTGCACTCGTTAACGTACTCTTCGCACATGTACCGTTACTATGCATGTGCTCATACTCAGAAATGCACACTTGCACACCTGCCAACTTTCCAATTTAATTTCTGACCCGTGTTAAACGCATTAGGTCTATAACTTTCCAATCAATCTCCAACCCGCGTTAAACACATCAGGCTCATGACACAACTTGCGTGAACGATGCCTCAGGTTGGCCATCTTCCAGTAAATCAGGCATCGTCTCGCGTTAAACGCCTCAAAACGGGTTCAATACCCTGTGTAAATGACGCCTCGGGGTTTATGTGATCTCGCGTACACATCCACCAATTATTATGTGAACCCCCGCGTAAATGACTCATAGCATTTTAGGTGATCACATGCTCAATGCCATTCGTGCACACTCGCATGATGCACATGTTATGCCAACACTCAATATGCATCATTCATGGCCATAACATCTGAAACTCGGGCATTCATAATATCCACATTGAGCACTCAATTTAATATAACCACATGCTCAATTAACACCACAACATGTTTAATTCAACATATCAACATGCCCAATTAACCAATTAAATCAAATCAACCACGACACATAATTGGCACACGAAATCATGCACTTGAGCCATTAAAATTTGCACAAGCCTATAGTCCACAAAGACTCAACATTCGGCCACACCAAGCACCAATTTTAATCTCCCAAAATTATTCTCAAATCATATATACAATCAGCCACTTCATGGACAATTCAAGGCACACATGGCAATTCACAATTAAACCATAAATTAGCAGTACAAAGTCCAATTAATTCCACAATGATCAGCCACTAATCAGCCCACTTTATGCAACTAAATCACCTTTAAATCATCATACTAAACCTCCAAAATCAGCACATAATCCACCCTAATCATTTTTTTTTGGGTAAGGTAAGAATGTATATAGCTTATCAAAACACCAAATACAACCTAAAGCCCAAACCAGCTCCTGACCCTACTAGGACATAGGATGTCCCCACAAGGTCAAGAAGGTTCAGCAGGAACTATACAAGAAGCCAAAACCGGCTAAAAGGAAGAGAAGAAGGAAAAAAACAAACAAGGTTAACCAACCAATCCGAAAATTGGAGGCAAAAGACCGAAGACACCGAAAAAACAGCGCCAGCACTCATCGGACACTAGCCGAGAACAGAACAAAAAGCAGATGGGTAATTAGAACCACCACAAGAACAAAAGGAATGACTTAGGAGCTACTCCTGTTCACTATAAAGATTGTAGACAGGAGATCCCAATTTCTTTGTAAAACACGGTTCCTATAAGTATCCTCAACTCCTCCCATGGAAATGGCTCTGTCCTTGACGACTTTGATAAGATGCTTGCGCATGCCCGGGATGTATACGCTCTTATTTCTGAATATGGCGTTGTTCCTTTCAGTCCAAATGATATGACATAAAGTACCAAAGGAAAATCTAGAGATTCGGTGAGCAAACGAAGCTCCACCGCAAACTTTCATCGCCCAATTAATATGATCTTGCCAGGGTCGGTTGCGCCAAGGTAAGCTGCATTTTGTTGCTCACATAGAAGCCAACCTATTGGTAGATGTGCATTGAAAGAATAGGTGGTTGATAGAATCTGGTCTGGATCACAGAAGGCGCATAAAGCATTGACAATCCTGTGAATATGTATGAGGAACATCTGGGTAGGTAACCGGTTAAGGGAAACTAACCATAATAGGAAAGCATGGCGAGGAGCAATATGATGATCCCAAATGAACGAGTGCCAAGGAGCTAGTCGTCCTTTCCTTCGGATATGATTCCAAGCAAGGGCAACCGAGAATGTTTTAGATGGATGAGGGATCCAACAAAGGGAATCCTGCAAATTTTCCAAAAAAATTGGGGGAGTATCCATCCAACTCAATATAGTGTTGAGAGTGTTCGAAGGTTGCCAAATACCGTCCCAAAATTTCCTAACCGAAGTATCCCGTGGAATGCACGAATGATAGATGTCCACATTACTGAAAAGAAGGTAGAGAGGGCCTCTATTGTGCCACGAATCAAACCAGAAAGATACAAAATGCCCATTACCAATCTTCCACCGGAACATATTTTGAGCAGAAACCCGCATGTCAAGGATTTTCTTCCAAGTCCAAGAACAAAAGGTAGGTTTGGAGACAATCCAAAAGTTGGTCTTTTTTAAAAAAGTAGAATGAATCCACTTACACCACAAGGATTCTTTATCAGAGAAAAGAAGCGATATGTTTAAGAATCATCGCTTTGTTATACTCTACAAGCCTCCGAATACCTAGTCCACCTTCGTCCTTGGGTAAGCACACAGTATTCCATGTTACCCTCGCTCCACAAAAATTGATGCAAGATAGCCTCAATTCTATATAATACAGATTTCGGAAGAGAGAAAATAGTGGCCCAATAAACCTGGATGGAATGCAAGACCGATTTGATAAGCTGCAGCCTACCAGCAAATGACAAAAACCGTTGGGTCCAGGAGCGAGCTCGAGCAGTGATGGCATCGATCAAAGCTTTACAGTCCTCTTTACGCAACCTAGAGGATATAATGGGCACGCCTAAGTACCGAAAAGAGAGAGTACCTTGCTGAAATCCGAGGCATTGGAGTATCTGGTCATGCAAATCTGGGATCCCTCCTGAGAGAAAGATATTACTTTTTGTGGTGTTTGGTTTTAAACCAGACCACTCAATGAACGTAGAGAGAGCTTCCTTGATTAGCTCAACTGATCTCAAGTGAGCTTCAGAAAACAGAAGTACATCATCCGCACATAATAGATGCGAGAGATGGGTGTACTTGCATCGTCAATACCAGTGAAACTCTGGAATCTCTGTTTTAGCCTTAAGAATACTAGAGAAGACTTCCATAGCCAGTATAAAAAGATACGGCAATAATGGGTCTCCTTGACAAATGCCACGAGTGCTACCAAAATATCCATGTAACTCCCCATTGATAGAAACAGAGAATTTGGCAGTCGAAACACATGCCATGACCAGCTTGACAAAGGAGGCCGGGAAGTTGAAAGTCATTAAGACCTTTTCAATGAAGTTCCAATCAACAGTATCATAAGCTTTTTGGAAATCGACTTTAATGGCACACTTAGGGAGGTATGCCTAGTGGTGAAAATCAGCGAATAACTCTTGAGCAAGCATGATGTTATTGCTAATTTTGCGTCCTTTAACAAACGACGTTTGGGCCGGGCCAATCAGTGTTGGGAGAACACGAGCTAACCGTCTAGCCAAGATTTTAGAGATACATTTGTATAAAGTATTACAGCAAGCAATCGGGGAAATCAGACATAGCTAAAGCATTGGGGGATTTTGGCACTAAAGTTAAAATAGTCTGTTGTTGATCTCTTTAAGCATGCATCCTGTCTCAAAGAAGTCTCTTACTGCCATAATGATGGAGGGTCCAATTATCTCCCAAGTAGTTTTGAAAAAATCAACGTTATAACCATCCGGCCCGGGGGCTTTGCCTTTAGCAAGCAAGAAGAGGGTAGACTAAATTTCCTCATCCAAAACCGGTTGTGCCAATATATTCCTCTGATTCTCATCTAATACCTGGCCAATAAACTCTCCTATCTCCCCAACAAAAGCCTGGTTAGAAGCACTAGCACCATTGAGAATCTCTTGGAAGTGATCAACAACATGATGCCTGACCGCTAGTGGATCAGTTACCAGAAGCCCATCCTCTATTGAAACCGAGAGGATTCGATTTTGTAAGCGCCTTTTCTTGACAAAGTGATGAAAAAATTTAGTACTCAAATCCCCTTCCTTGAGCCATCGAATGCGGGACTTCTATCGAAAAAAGGATTCCTCTAGTAGTCTCATGGAAGAGAATGATCGTGTGAGCTCCACTTCTCTCTCCTGTAGGCTCTGGTCAAAAGGATGGTGCTCAAGGGCTGATTGAACAGTATAAAGTTCTAATCTAGCCTGCTCGGTCCGCAAGGAAATGTCAGAAAAAGAGCTCTGATTCAGCTGTTTCAACTTTGCTTTGAGAGCCCTTAGTTTGCAGCAAATAATGTACATAGGAGTGCCCACTTTCCGAGTATCTCAAGCTTGCTCAACTAGTTCGAAGAACTTAGGGTGCAAAGTCCAGAAGTTGAAAAACTTAAAGGGCTTCTTAGAGTTATGAGGCAAGAAAATTTTTATTACCATAGGAGAGTGGTCCGATATCCCAGGAGGAAGAAAGGTGGCTTCCGAAAAGGAAAACTGCTTAGTCTAGATGTCATTAGAGAGCACCGATCAATCTTGCAGAGTTTCCGATTCTCGCCTAAAGAATGCGACCATGTATATCTACATCCCACGTATCGAAGATCTTCAAGCCCCGCTCTGATTCAGACAATCCCCAAATTCATCAAAAGCCGGGATCCAGGGAGTTGTAATACCTATTCTGTCATCCGGATCTTTGATGGCATTAAAATCTCCAGCGACAATCCAAGGTAAGTTACATGAGGAAATCCGCAAAAGATCAGCCCAAAGAGAATGCCAATTTGACAAAGGAGTGTTCACCATAAACAACTATACAGAGACATATTTTATTCAAATTCAAAAGCCTGAGCTGAACATGAATCAGCTGATCAGAAGAAGACAAAAGAGTGGTTTCCATCTCATCCGGGTTCCACTTGAACCAAATTCTTCCAAGGGGGGAGGAGTCATAGTTGGATAACCATCGCCAATTACCACAAAGCTCCCGAGATATACCAGCAAAAAGAGAGGCTTTAGCTTTCGTTTCAACAATGCCAAGACAGGATAGGCGGTGATTCCTAATAAAGGAACGGATTTCAGTTTGTCTAAGGGGATTTACTAGTCCCCTAATGTTCCATATACCAAAAAACATCGGACAATAGGAAAGTTATCTTGGAGATTTCCTTGGCCTCCTCCTCTTGGATTTCTTTGAGGTGGCTGGGCTAGGAATCATAGTAGGACACATCGAGCTAGGAGCAGACCCCGTAGGAGCTTTCGAGGTATCCTCCGTGGCATTGGATGCCTGAGTTCGTGATCGGGTGTTAGGGGGGGATAAAACAGCAGGTTCATCCACCACTAGGTCCTCCGGTTCACTATCTCGACCCCAACGTGAGAACCAGAAGAATCTACAAAAGGTGACTGAGAGTTTATTGCAAGCTCTTCAATTTGCTGGTCAAGACATCCTGGAGGATAGGGGACAGGGGAGTGACTTGGTCCTGCCTTAGAATCTTTGGAAAGATTCAGGTTAGGATTTAAGTTCAGTATTGGGGTTCAGAACAGCAGGCAAAGTTTCCGCCTCCCCTGTAGTCGAATCCAGCAGTGGGACTATTGCAGGTTGGGTCTGAGTTGCGACCTTATTCGACGGGAGTATACTTCTTTTCCTACTGGCTTGAATCCATTCTCCAGCTCCTTGAGATCGAGGGGTAGTCTTAGCTCTCGCTTCAGCTTGAGGGCAAAGAGTATTCTTGGTTCGGTCTTCAGTATGTCTAGGAGCACAAGCAAATCCACTTGAGCCAGTTTTATGCCCAAATAAGCCACAAGAAGGGCACGCCAGTGGTTTCCATTCATATTCAACATGGATCAGATTCACCTCACCATCCCATCTGCATTTCACAGTTTCCATCCGGGGTTTGTTGGCTTTAATTTCCACACAAACTCGCGCATAAAAAATTCTAGTCATTTGTTCCGTTTGAGTGTCCACATAGAGTGGCTTTCCAATGGCATTGGCAATCCTACCAATACCAGCCAGGGACCATAAAGAAAAAGGAATATCTCTTAGCCTAACCCATACCGAAAGAGCATCGATAGCCCCCTTCTTAAGTTTCAGCTTTGGGTGCCATTGTTGAAGTACCATTGTACTGCGTTGAATATAGAGACAGGGCCCATATCAAGTATCCTTCGGCGTAAATCAGCATTCAGGACACGAAAGAAATAAAACCCATTCTCATGTAGTTTGACATCCACTACTTGCTCTCCCCAAGTTTTTTTAAAGGCTTCCTCAGTTAATCTAAAGGGGATTTTCTTCCCAATATAATGGCCAACTATACATTCCAGCCATAAGGGGTTCTCTGCAGTAGCAACTTATGGAGTAATATCCACAATAATTTCACCATTCTCCTCAATAGGGGGAACAAAGGCTAAGTCATAACCTTTAGTTAGCACCTTAGCAACATTTGCCCACGATCTAGGGCCTTGAGGACGAGTAAAAGTCTGCCCCTCCTCAGTTGTTCTCCTTGTTGGATTGGCTCTAGATTCAGAGTGCATTACACTACCGGCATTGTGTGTTCTTCTACGAGAGCGGCTTCTATCCATTGGTCGACCCCTACTCCGGCTACGACTAGAGTTACCCTTAAGGATAGGTCTATGGCCAAAGGGACGTTCAGCATCAAGCAATACATTGGTGGATTTTCCTTTAAGTACTGCTGCTATGGTTTTAGCAACAGAAACATTTTCCATTTGATGGTTCTTAGTAATAGGGGGTGGATTAGTCTCAACAACAGGGGATATATCAGTCATTGTGGCCTCCTTCAAAGTGACAACACGCTACTACCACCAACCAGTCAACCCACCAGTTCCACCATTCCAGAACAGAATATGCATCAGTAGGTCCCCCAAATAAATGTGGCCACCATTCACGATCTTCTACCCCACCACAACCGGAGGGAAACGAAGAGAGAATACCTCTAATAGGGGATAAAAGACTCCAGGAACCCAACTTAGTAGCAAGCACTTTGATTGAACGAATTTCTCAGAAGGGGAAGTCGAAATAGGTGACAATCAGATCCGTCGGCCCAGCCACTACACTTCACGATGAGAAGAGTCCTTTGGAGGGGTGAAAGAGGAGAGTCCAAGGAGCCTTGCCTCCAAAAATCAGCTGAAATGGTCGTCGGGAACCACCGGAATCAGCAAAAAACCACCGGGTGAACAGTACCAACAAGAACTCCAGTAGAGAGCATTTCTGCTCAAGTGAACAGTGTTCCGAGATGGTGAAATGAAAAGTCTATCCACCCTAATCATTGGCCTTAGAACAACCCTAAAATACCTTAATTAACTCCTAAACTTATCTAAAAATACACATAATCCTAATTAGGGTTTAGGGTTTCCACTCACCCAAATTTCTATGCTCCAAATGTGGGCTGATCGAGAGGGAAAATGGGCTGGGCGGTCATCGACTCATGGCAAAACTAGTGACGGCACCGGCGGCTCTCACAGTGGCATTCAGCTGCAAATGATGGGCTGGTGGCGACGGCTGATCACGGCAGCCAAGGAGGACGGTGGTGAAGGTGGTGAGGCGGAAATGAGAGAAAGGGGAAGGTGAGGGTGGCAATGGTGGCGTGCGTAAGGCGGGCAATCAGCGGTCCTTGGACAGTGACGGCGCGACCAAGGTGAGCTAGTCAACTGGTGGTGTCGACGAGGAAGAGAGAGAGATGGAAATGGTGGGAATGTCGAGTGGTGGTGGTGGTGGCAACGAGCTGGTCAAGCGGACGGGCGGCGTGAGCGGCGTGATGCTCTGGCGAGGCTGGCTTCTCGCGGCCAAGGGAGGAGATGGGGAAAGAAAAAATAGAGAGAATGAGAGGGAGAGAGTGGCCGGAAATAGGGAAGTGAGGGGGAGAGAGAGAGAATGAGGGAGTTTTGATCAAAAGGCCTGAGTGAGGTGGTTGACCAACTCCACTCACATTGTCCATGTTACCCACCCCACTAACTAGCCAATCAAATGGCTGAAATTCAAACACTCATCATTCACATCCAAGATTAATGGCCAAGATTGTTTCTTGCACAAAATATCTAAGGGTAGGATTAGAATTGAGCAAGAATGGTGGGGGTCGATTTGTCTAAGGATTTAGGCCACAATGGGGCTGATTAAGTCCAATTTAACCTCCAAAATTCAGAATTACATCTTAGGGCTCAGAGGCAAAACGGTAATTTTCAACTCCCAAATCAAAATTCCATTTTTCGACGATATCGATCCCAAATATGATTAGCTACACTAATACGACGTCATCCTTGCAAATTAGTCATGTACGTCCGTGAAATTCGACACAAGTCCGGATTCAATTCAACGACCAATTTTGCTCAAATGCGATTTTAGTGTCTCTCACTAACGGGCGGCTATTTAAGGGTTACACGTATCGACCTTGGATTATGCGAGTCATGACGGTCTCGATTTTCGAGAGGACGCGAGGATTTATCGCTAGTTCCGAAGGTCGTGATCATTCGGAATAAGTTCAAGATTGTTCGCCACGCATACTCTAGATCGTTCGGAATCACCTGCGATTCGATCGTACGTCGTTGACCAAACCAAATCCATTACCCTCCTTGGATCGGCCCACATTGGCTCAAAATATTCCCTCGTTGTCCCTTGGAATCGGAACTCAATTCACAATCGAGTTCTTAGGTCCATGTACCGTTTTCCTAATTAGCCATTTCCCATCGATCAGTATCCCGAGAGTTATCAGTACTGGGAGAGACTCACTAAAAAGAAATGAGAAATACACATCTATTTTATTGATCCCGATAGCGGATCGAATTCAGGATGTCACAACTCTTCCGCCTTATAAAAATTTCGTCCTCGAAATTTACAACCCAAACTCGTCTACTCAAACAACTGGGGGTGTTGACATCGCATCGTTCTTCACTCTCCCAGGTGGCACTTTCCGTTCCATGGTGCTCTCAAACGACCTTTACCATCGGGATCGTCTTGTTTCGTAGCACCCGATCCTTTCTATCCTCAATCCTCATTGGCCTTTCCACGTACGATACCTTATCGTCCACATCTATTTCTTCATATCTTAGTATGTGGGTTAGGTCCGGCTCATATTTCCTCAGCATTGACACGTAGAATGGCGTTATATACTTGGGACAAGTTAGGCGACAAGGTGAGTCGATAGGCCAGATTTCCAATCTTCTCTAAAATTTGGAATAGTCCGACATATCTTGAGCTTAGTTTTCCTTTCTTGTCAAATTGGGACAATCCCTTTATTGCTGACACCTTGTGGAAAACATGATCACCAACCTGGAATTTCAAGGGTCTTCGTCTCCGATCGGCATAGCTCTTCTGATGACTCTGTGTCGTTTTTAACCTTTCCCGAATGATCTTGACTACCTCAACTGTTTGTTGTACCAATTCTGGGCCCGTTATGATTCGTTCGCCAACTTCAAATCAACACACTGGTGTCCTACATGCTCTGCCATACAATGCCTCAAAACGGTGCCATCTAAATACTCTGTTGGTAGCTGTTATTGTAAGCAAACTCGACCAGGTGTAACTACTCTTCCCATTTACCCTAGAAGTCCAACACACATGTACGTAACATTTCTTCCAAAGTCAAAATCATCCTCTCCGATTGGCCATCCGTTTGTGGATGATAGGCTGTACTAAACTGGAGTTTCGTCCCTAAGGTCGTTTGCAGGCCTTTTCAAAAATTTGCAGTAAACCTGGGATTATGGTCCGAAGTGATCGTCACTAGCACTCCATGCAATCGAACAATTTTGCCGTACATACAAATCTACATACCTTTCCAACTCAAAATCCTTTCGTACCACCAGGAAGTGCGCTAACTTAGTCAGTCTGTCTACTGTTACCCAAATTGAATCGTCCCTTCTCTGACTCCTTGGTAATCCCGTGACAAAGTCCATCGCGATATGTTCCCATTTCCATTCAAGTATTTCCAAAGGTCACAAAAGTCCTTTAGGCTTGCAGTGCTGCGCCTTCACTTGTTGACAAGTCAGATATTTCGCCACATGCTTGACCACATCCGTTTTCATACCATTCCACCAAAGTAATGCTACCACAGGTTCTGATACATCTTTGTACTGCCTGGATGAATGCTATGATTACTGCGATGGGCTTCCTTCAAAATTTCCTCCTTCAGTTCCATATCATCGGGCACGTGCAATCGTCCATGGAACTTCAAAATCTCGTTCTCGGATACTTGGAAACCCGGTTTTCTCTTAGCGGCGTCCATTTCCACTATCTTCTGAATTTCTTGGTTTGTAGATTGCAATGCCTAAATCTTGGTTTGAATTTCTGATTCGATCCTCAACGCGGCGAGTAGATTCCACACATGACTCACCTTAAACTTGAATTGTGAGTCCCTTATCCTTTCCAATAGAGTCCACTCTTTGACCATCATGCATGCCATGCTCGATTTCCGATTTAGTGCATCTGCTACTCGATTAGCCTTTCCAGGGTGGTACAAAATGTTGCAGCCGTAGTCCTTGAGAAGTTTCATCCAACAACGCTGCCTCATATTCAACTTCTTATGCGAAAATAAATACTTAAAACTCTGATGATCCGTGTAAATCTGGAATCTTTCCCCGCACAAATAATGCCTCTAAATCTTAAGGGTGAAGATGATCGTAGCCAACTCCAAATCGTGAGACGAGTAATTCATCTCCTGCGATCTCAATTGACGTGACGCATACGCAACTACCCTTCCATGTTGCATTAATATACAACCAAGTCCTCTCCACGAAGCATCACTATAGACCTCGAATCCTCCTAAGTCTGGATGGAATAGTCAATACAGGGGCAATCGTCAACCTATGCTTCAACTCCTAAAAACTCCTCTCAGATTTGTCGTCCCATTCGAACTTTGTTTCTTTCTTGAGCAACCGTGTCAACGGCATAGCTATATGAAAATCCTTCTACAAAACGCTTATAATAGCCTACCAAACCAAAGAAACTCCGAATTTCCATTACCGATGTCAGTCTTGGCCACTTGGTTACTGCCTCGATTTTAGTCAGATCCACAAAAATTCCATCCCCGGAAATTATATGCCTGAGAAATGCTACTTGGTTAAGCCAGAACTTGCATTTAGTGAACTTAGCGTAGAGTACATGTTCTCTTAAAGTCTGTAGCACTTCAGTTAAATGCGCCTCATGTTCTTCCTGGCTCTTCGAGTATACCAAGATATTATCAATGAAGACTATGACGAACCGATCAAAAAACTCCTCAAATAACCGATTCATCAAATCCATAAAGGCAGTGGGGGCATTAGTTAACCCGAAAGGCATCACAGTGAATTCATAATGCCCATATCTCGACCGAAAAGCCATCTTAAGTATATCCTTTTTCCTGATTCTCAACTGATGATACCCCGTCCATAAATCGATCTTAGAAAACACTAAGACTCCTTGTAACTGATCGAATAGGTCATCAATCCTCGGTAGTGGGTACTTAATCTTGACGGTCACTTGGTTCAACTGCAGGTAGTCAATACACAACCTCAGAGTTCCATCCTTCTTCCTTACAAACAATACCGGGGCTCCCCATGGAGACGCACTTGGCCAAATAAAACCCCTGTCCGTGGTATTGCATCTGCACCTTTACTTGAGGGGACATCCGATATGGTGCTTTTGAGATTGGCTCGGTTCTAGGACCAACTCAATTACAATTCCACTTCTCTTTCGGTAGCAAACCTGGCAATTCCTGAGGAAAGACTCTAGGAAAATTGTACACTGCAGTTATATCCTCTAATCTCGATTCTATAACCATCGGATCGATCACATTTACCAGATACCCTTCACAACCCTCATCTAACAACTTGATTATCTCAAGTGAGGAAATCTAAGAGATCAAGGTTCCTCCTCGATTTTCTTTAAACTCGAATCTAGGATGTCCAATCGGGTTAAATTGGATCGCTCTATTACTACAATCTATCACGGCTTTATGTTTAACCAGCCAATCCATCCCGACAATTACATCAAAATCGAACATGGTTAACACCGCCAAATCTATCATTTCTTCAAGGGGCGTTTAGCATCAAGCAAATACATTGGTGGATTTTCCTTTAAAATCTTCTTCTTGTGGTTTATGTGAGAAACATTTTTCCATTTGATGGTTCTTAGTAATAGGGGTGGATTAGTCAACAGCAGGGATATATACTCGGTCATTGTGGCCTCCTTCAAAGTGACAACACGCTACCACCACCAACACGATCAACCACGGTTCCCTGCATTCGAGCAGAATATATCGTGATGGGTCCCCCAAATAAATGTGGCCACCATTCACGATCTTCTACCCCACCACAGCCGGGGGAAACGAAGAGAGAATACCTCTATTGGGGGATAAAGACTCCCTGTGAACCCAACTTAGTAGCAAGCACTTTGATTGAACGAATTTCTTTCGAAGCTGGGAAGTCGGAAATAGGTGACAATCGTGATCCGGTTTACAGGCCACTACACTTCCACGATGAGAAGAGTCCTTTGGGGGTGAAAGAGGGAGAGTCCAAGGGCCTTGCCCAAAAATCACCAAATGGTCGTCAGAACCAATTTAATCAAAGAAACCAATCGCGAATGTAGCACTCAACAAGAACTCCAAGTATATCGGGCCGTCAACAAAGGTTCCAGATGGTGAAATGAAAGTCTATCCACCCTGTCAGTGGCCTTAGAACAACCTAAAATACCTTAATTAATAAACATCTAAAAATACACATAATCTAATTAGGGTTTAGGGTTTCCACTCACCCAAATTTCTATGCTCAAATGTGGGCTGATCGAGAGGAAAATGGGCTGGGCGGTCATCGACTCATTGGCAAAACTAGCTGACAGCACGGCCCGGCTCCTCCTGATGGTGTTGCAAATGATGGGCTGGTGGCGGCAGTGATCACGGCAGCCAAGGAGGGCCAGTGGTGAAAGGTGGTGAGGCGGAAATGAGAGAAAGGAAGGTGAGGGTGGCAATGGTAGGCGTCGTGAGGCGGGCAATCAGGTCCTTGGGCGATGACGGCGCGACCAAGGTGAGCTAGCCAACCGTGGTGGTGTCAGGAAGAGAGGAGAGAGAGATGGAAATGGTGGGAATGTCAGTGGTGGTGGTGGTGAAATTTGGTGGTCAGCCGGCGGACGGCGTGTGGTGATGCTCTGGGAGGTACAGTCAAGCCGCCAAGGGAGGAGATGGGGAAAGAAAAATAGAGAGAATGAGAGGGAGAGAGTGGCCTAAATAGGGAAGTGAGTGAGGAGAGAGAGAATGAGGGAGTTTTGATCAAAAGGCACAGGTAGGGTGGTTGACCAACTCACTCACATTGTCCATATTACCCACCCACTAACTAGCCAATCAAATGGCTGAAATTCAAACACTCATCATTCCATCCAAAGATTAATAGCCAAGATTGTTTCTTGCACAAAATATCTAAGGGTGGGATTAGAATTGAGCAAGAATGATGGCGGGGTCGATTTGTCTAAAGTTTAGGCCTGATGGGGAATTTGGAATTAAGTCCAATTTAACCTCAAAATTCAGAATTACATCTTGGGGCTCCGGAGGCAAAACAGTATTTTCAACCAAATCAAAATTCCATTTTAGAGCTATACTCGATCCGAATATGATTAGCTACACTAATAAGCGTCATCCTTACCAAATTAGTCATGCTCGTCGTGAAATTCGACACAAGTCGGATTCAATTCAGCGACCAATTTGCTCAAATCGTTTTAGTGTCTCTCTACTAACAGGCTATTTAAAAGTTTACGTATATCGACCTTGGATTATGCGGTCATGACGGTTCTCGATTTTCGAGAGGACGAGGGATTTATCGCTAGTTCAAGGTCGTGATCATTCTAATAAGTTCAAGATTGTTCGCACGATACTCTCGATCGCTCGAATCACCCACTTCATCCGATCGCACGTCGCTGACCAAACCAAATCCATTACCCCTCCTCGATCGGCCCCACATTGGCTCAAAATATTCCCTCGTTGTCCCTTGGAATCGAACTCAATTCAATCCGGGTTCTTGGTCCATGTACCGTTTTCCTAATTAGCCCATTTCCATCGATCGATTGTCAAGGGATTGCTCCGGTCTTGGGTGAGACTCACTAAAGCAAGAAGAAATGAAAATACACATCTATTTTGTGATCGATAGCGGATCGAATTCGAGGATATACAACTCTTGCTTATAAAATTTCGTCCTCGGAAATTTACAACCCAAACTTCGTCTCTACTCAAACAGGCGGGGGTGTTGACTTCGCATCGTTCTTCACTCTCGGTGCTTTCAGTTCCATGGTGCTCTCAAGGCGCTACCGCCGGATAAATCTTTGTTTCATAACGATCCTTTCTATCCTCGATCCTCACTAGCCTTTCCACGTACGATGCCTTATAGTCACATCTATTTTTTCATATCTTAGTATGTGGGTTAGGTCCGGCTCATATTTCCTCAGCATTGACCGTGGAATCGTTATATACTTGGGACAAGTTGGGCGACAAGGTGAGTCGATAGGAGCGATTTCAATCTTCTCTAAAATTTGGAATGATCCGAGCATATCTTGAGCTTGGTTTTCCTTTCTTGTCAAATTGGGACAATCCCTTTATTGGCTGACACCTTTGTGGAAAAAACATGATCACCAACCTGGAATTTCAAGGGTCTTCGTCTCCATCGGCATAGTCTTCTGATGACTACATGTCGTTTTTTAACCTTTCCCGAATGATCTTAATTACCCTCAACTGTTTGTTGTACCAATTAAGGCCCGTTATGATTGGGTTTCGCCAACTTCATCTCAACACACTAGTGTCCTACCATGCTCTGCCATACAATGCCGCCAGCTGTTGCCATCCCAGAATACTCTGTTGGTAGCTGTTGTTGTAAACAAACTCGACCCGGGTGTAACTACTCTTCCCATTTACCTAGAAGTCCACACACATGTAGCTTAACATTTCTTCCAAAAGTCAAAATCATCCTCTCCGATTGGCCATCCGTTTGTGGATGATAGGCATACCCAAAAGCTGAGTTTCGTCCCTAGTCGTTTGCGAGGCCCTTTTCAAAAATTTTGCGATAAACACGGGATTATGGTCCGATGATAAATCACTACGCACTCCATGCAATCGAACAATTTTGCCGTACATACAAATCTACATACCTTTCCAACTCAAAATCCTTTTGTTACCACCCGAAGTCGCTAACTTAGTGGTCTGTCTCTTATTACCCCAAATTAGATCGTCCCTTCTCGACTCCTTGGTAATCCGTGACAAAGTCCATGTGATATGTTCCCATTTCCATTCAAGTATTTCCAAAGGTCACAAAAGTCCTTTAGGCTTGCGGTCTGCGCCTTCATATTGACAAAGTCGGATATTCGCCACATGCTTGGCCGCATCCGTTTTCCTTACCATTCCACCGTAATGCTACCACGAGGTTACGATACATCTTTGTACACTTTGGATGAATGCTATGATTTCTGCGATGGGCTTCCTTCAAAATTTCCTCCTTGATTTCCATATCGCCGGGACACGTGCAATCGTCCATGGAACTTCAAAATCTCGTTCTCGGATACTTGAAACCGGTTTTTCTCTTAGCGGCGTCATTTTTCACTATCTTTCAATTTCTTGGTTTGTAGATTGCAATGCCTAAATCTTGGTTTGAATTTGATTCGATCCTCAACGGTGAGTAGATTCCACACATGACTCACCTTAAACTTGAATTGTGAGTCCTTATCCTTTCAATAGAGTCCACTCTTTGACCATCGTACCATGCCATGCTTTCGATTCCGATTTAGTCTGCATCTGCTTTCGATTAGCCTTTCGAGGGGTGGTACAAAATGTTGCAGCCGTGGTCCTTGAGAAGTTTCATCCAACAACGCTGCCTCATATTCCAACTCCTTATGCGAAATAAATACTTAAAACTACGATGATCCATTATAAATGCAGGAATCTTTCCCGCACAAATAATGCCTCTAAATCTTGGGGGTGAAGATGATCGTAGCCAACTCAAATCGTGAACGAGTAATTCATCTCCTGCGATCTCAATTGGCGTGTGCCGCATACGCGACTACCCTTCCATGTTGCATTAATATACAACCAAGTCCTCTCCACGAAGCATCACTATAGACCTCGAATCCTCCCTGAAATGCGGATGGAATGAATATTGTCAAAGGGCAATCGTCAACCTATGCTTCAACTCCTAAAAAACTCCTCCGGTTTATCGTCCCATTCGAACTTTGTTTCTTTCTTGAACAGACCGTGTCAGCGGCATGGCTATAAGAAAATCCTTCTACAAGCGGCTATAATAGCCTACCAAACCAAAAGAAACTCCAATTTCCATTCTACGATGGTCTCTTGGCCATGTAGTTCTTGCCTCGATTTTTAATCCCGGATCCACAAAAATTCCATCCCGGGAAATTATATGCAAGAAATCTCTTTACTTGGTTAAGCGAACTTGCATTTAGTGAACTTAAGTAGAGTACATGTTCTCTTAAAGTCTTGTAGCACTTGATTCGTCGCCTCATGTTCTTACGGCTCTTGGTATACCAAGATATTATCAATGAAGACTATAGCCCGAACCCGATCAAAAAACTCCTCAAAATAACCGATTCATCAAATCCATAAAAGCGTTAGAAATTAGTTAACCGAAGGCATCACGGTGAATTCATAATGCCCGTATCTGTTGAAAAGCCATCTTAAGTATATCCTTTTCACGATTCTCAAGCGGTGATACCCGTCCATAAATCGATCTTAGAAAACACTAAGACTCCTTATGGCCCGGTCGAATAGGTCATCAATCCTCGGTGAGTGGGTACTTAATCTTGGCCGGTCACTTGGTTCAGGTAGTCGATACTGTGACCTCGGAGTTCCATCCTTCTTCCTTACAAAACAATACCGGGGCTCCCCATGGAGCGCGCCAGCGAAATAAAACCCTGTCCGGTAATTGTGCATACGCACCTTTTGAGGGGACATCCAGATATGGTGCTTTTTGAGATTGGCTCGGTTCCTAGGGCCAACTCAATTCAATTCCACTTCTCTTCGGTATGAGCTTAAACTGGCAATTCACGAGGAAAGACTCTAGGAAAATTGTACCTTTGGGTTATATCCTCTAATCTCGATTCTATAACCCGTGGATCGATCACATTTACCCGGATACCCTTCCTGACCTCATCTAACAACCAGTTTATCTCAAGTTGAAATCCTAAGAGATCAAAGTTCCTCCTCGATTTTTCTTTAAACTTCGAATCTAGGATGTCGATGGTTAGAATTGGATGGCTCTATTACTACAATCTATCACGGCTTTGTGTTTAACCAGACCAATCCATCGAACAATTACATCAAAATCGAACATAGTTAACACCGCCAAATCTATCATTTCTTCTCTACCTCAATAACTATCTTACAGTTAGGACAAAGTAGCAAAACTAACACTTTATCATTAGGTGGGGTTGTCACACAAAGTATAACCTCAAGCAACACTAGTTCAATTCAATGTTGATCTAACAAAGGCTTGCTCCGTATAAATGAGTGTGGCCCCGAGATCAAATAAAGGCATACTGCATGATCCGCGAGGAGAAACGGCCGTACGCTGACCCCGCTTATGGCGTGTCCTCGACCCTCCCCTTCTTCTTTGTGGTCACATCGACCCGGTCCGGCTAGGTGTTGTTGAGGACAATATCTTACACAGTGATCAGACTCCCTTTGCAAACATGTCGGCTGATTACGGGGTGGTTGGCTTCGATCTTCTGACGGGGAGGGACAAAGCGCTATTTCCGCCATCGGCTTCTTCAGCGGCGATTGTCTTCTTG
>JAMXDD010000006.1:16852295-16979691 GCA_024733475.1 Syzygium grande | reverse complement strand
TTCAAGTATTTCCAAAGGTCACAAAGTCCCTTTGGGCTTGCGGTCTTTGCGCCTTCACTTGTTGACAAGTCGGATGTTTCATACATGCTTACCGCATCGTTTTCATACCATTCCATGAAAATGCTACCCAGGTTACGATACATCTTTGTCTTATGCCTGGATGAATACTATGGTTCTGCGATGGGCTTCCTTCAAAAATTTCCTCCTTTGATTCCATATCGCCAGACACGTGCAGTACGTCCATGGAACTTCAAAATCTCGTTCTCGGATACTTGGAAACCGGTTTTCTCTTAGCGGCGTCATTTCCACTATCTTCTGAATTTCTTGGTTTGTAGATTGCAATACCTAAATCTTGGTTTGAATTTCTGATTCGATCCTCAGCGGTAGATTCCACACACATGACTCACCTTAAACTTGAATTGTGAGTCCCTTATCCTTTCCAATAGAGTCCACTCTTTGACCATCATGCATGCCATGCTCGATTTCCGATTTAGTGCATCTGCTACTCGATTAGCCTTTCCAGGGTGGTACAAAATGTTGCAGCCGTAGTCCTTGAGAAGTTTCATCCAACAACGCTGCCTCATATTCAACTTCTTATGCGAAAATAAATACTTAAAACTCTGATGATCCGTGTAAATCGAATCTTTCCCGCACAAATAATGCCTCTAAATCTTAAGGGTGAAGATGATCGTAGCCAACTCCAAATCGTGAGACGCAGTAATTCATCTCCTGCGATCTCAATTGACGGACGGCCACACGCAACTACCCTTCCATGTTGCATTAATATACAACCAAGTCCTCTCCACGAAGCATCACTATAGACCTCGAATCCTCCTAAGTCTGGATGGAATAGTCAATACCGGGGCAATCGTCAACCTATGCTTCAACTCCTAAAAACTCCTCTCGGTTTGTCGTCCCATTCGAACTTTGTTTCTTTCTTGAGCAACCGTGTCAACGGCATAGCTATATGAAAATCCTTCTACAAAACGCTTATAATAGCCTACCAAACCAAAGAAACTCCGAATTTCCATTACCGATGTCAGTCTTGGCCACTTGTTCTTTGCCTCGATTTTAGTCGGATCCACAAAAATTCCATCCCTAAATTATATGCACGAAAATGCTACTTGGTTAAGCGAACTTGCATTTAGTGAACTTAGCGTAGAGTACATGTTCTCTTAAAGTCTGTAGCACTGATTAAATCGCCTCATGTTCTTCCTGGCTCTTGAGTATACCAAGATATTATCAATGAAGACTATGACGAACCGATCAAAAACTCCTCAAATAACCGATTCATCAAATCCATAAAAGCAAAAGGGCATTAGTTAACCCGAAAGGCATCACAGTTGAATTCATAATGCCCATATCTCGACCCGAAAAGCCATCTTAAGTATATCCTTTTCCCCTATTCTCAACCGATGATACCCACATCCATAAATCGATCTTAGAAAACACTAAGACTCCTTGTAACTGATCGAATAGGTCATCAATCCTCGGTAGTGGGTACTTAATCTTGACGGTCACTTGGTTCAACTGCCGGTAGTCAATACACAACCTCAGAGTTCCATCCTTCTTCCTTACAAACAATACCAGGGCTCCCCATGGAGACGCACTTGGCCAAATAAAACCCCTGTCCCGTAATTATTGCATCTGCACCTTTAACAGGGACATCCGATATGGTGCTTTTGAGATTGGCTCAGTTCCTAGGGCCAACTCAATTACGAATTCCACTTCTCTTTCTGGTAGCAAACCTGGCAATTCCTGAGGAAAGACTCTAGGAAAATTGTACACTGCAGTTATATCCTCTAATCTCGATTCTATAACCATCGGATCGATCACATTTACCAGATACCCTTCACAACCCTCATCTAACAACTTGATTATCTCAAGTGAGGAAATCTAAGAGATCAAGGTTCCTCCTCGATTTTCTTTAAACTCGAATCTAGGATGTCCAATCGGGTTAAATTGGATCGCTCTATTACTACAATCTATCACGGCTTTATGTTTAACCAGCCAATCCATCCCGACAATTACATCAAAATCGAACATGGTTAACACCGCCAAATCTATCATTTCTTCTCTACCTCCAATAACTATCTTACAGTTAGGACACCGTAACGAAACTAACACTTTATCATTCAGTGAGGTTGTCACACAAAGTATAACCTCAAGCAACACTAGTTCAATTCCAATCAATCTAACAAACTGCTCCCATATAAATGAGTGTGTAGCCCCCGAATCAAATAAGGCATACGCAGCATGATCACAGAGAACGACCGTACCTGTGACCACGCGGCTTGGCGTGTCCTCAGCCTCCCTTCTTGCTGTGGTCACATCGACGGTCCGGCTAGGTGTTGTTGAGGACAATATCTTACCTGGTGATCCAGACTCCCACACTTGAAACATGTCCCGAACTGATTCTGGGGGTGGTTTGGCTTCCCGATGTTCTTCCTGACGGGAGGGACAAAACGCCTATTTCCCGCCATCGGCTTCTTCCCGAAGCGACAGTTGTCTTTAGCCAGGGCAAACCGTGATCCAGAAGCGGCGGCTCTATCCATCTGATCCCGCTCTATAGCTTGAGCTCACTCAAACATTTCCCTATAGTCCCTGATGTTTAGTGAAATCATCTGGCTATGAAAGTCCGGCTTCAACCCATCCCGAAACCTTTGGACCTTATCTAGTGGGTCCTCCACCATTCTTGGTGCGAACTTTGGCGGGCCTCAGTAAACTTCGGCTTCATCTTGGTCTCTGACTCATTCATTCTTGGCAGTCTCGTAAACTCCGCTAAATTCCTTTCCCTGGCACTCTCAGAGAAGTACTTCCCATAGAAGTTCTTAGTAAACACGGCCCAAGTCTGGGCGGTGCCCTCAGGGAATACTCTTCCCCGGTTGGCCTTCCACCAATCATTGGCATTCTCCTGTAGCTGATACACAGCAAATGTCACTTTCTCGACCTCGGTGCACCTCAAAACTTCAAAGGCCTTCTCTAGCTCTTCCACCCAACACGGCGCGACCTCGGGGTCACCCCTTTCGTCAAACTTTAGCGGCTTTAACTTCAAGATTTGTTCCACCAGTTGGTGCATTTGTCTATTCACCACTACCTAAGCTTGCCCATGATTGGCTTGATTGCCATTGACAGCAGCAGCTGCTGCAGCCTTGGTAGCTTGGGCAATTTTGGCAACCCTTTCTTGAGCCTGCCTTCCCATCAGATTTCCTATTGCCTTTAGTGTCTGTATGACCTCATCAAGCCTTGGGTCTCTCGCCTCTTGGCCCATTGCACTCGATTGCCCTCGCATCCCCATTCCTCTTCCCATCCTTATGGTTCTCAGAACTCACCTACCTACTACAATTCCATTCATGAATTAGAGATCTAGGCCAAACTATACCGGTCTAAGGTCCTAGGTAGGGAATCACAATAATCAATCACAAGTAGCCAAATGTCTCAACCAAACAGATAAGTGTACTTACCTCAGGTCCTGCTGTACCTGCACTTTACGAGCCGTTTCCAATAAGCACTCAATCACGAAAATCAAATAGTCTGGAGGTACACATAGCACATAAGTGTCCCTATTTGGCTATCCAAGGTAATCGCTCTTCATAACTCCAGGCTTCGACCGAGTTGGATCGAGCGAACCTTGCTCTAATACCAAATTAACGGGAGATGTCACGCCCCGAACCCTACGACATATAACAACCCCTTCGTCGGTCGATCACCTACCCAAAACCCAAAACAGAGAATAATACACATGCGAAAGCAACCATACACCCATACATAATAAAACATGACCACGGATAGCAACGAATATCATAAATACAAACTTACATTAATACAAGGGGATTTACAATATCCATTACAGAAATATACATAAACTAAAATGGATCAACAACCACTAACATCAAAAAGGGATACGTGGCTAGGCGAGTCAGGGTACTAAATCTAGAAAGGGCTCATTCCAAAAAGTATCGGCCCTAAACCTGTAACAGCCCGAATTTCGATGTAATTTCTGGGATTAATAAAATGAATATCATTTCTCATTTCATTTGAGTACGACTACTTCTGAGCTGATCACTCTTGGGATACTAACCATGAGGAATGGCTAACTAGGACACTAGTACGTGGACCAAGGACTTAGTCACGACTCGGGAGCCGATTTGAAAAAGAATGAGGGAATATTGTGAACCAGTGAGGGGCGATCTTGGGAAAAGTGATGGAAATGGTATGGCCAAGGCCAACGATGCACAATTGGGATCGCGGTGACTACCTTAACCAAATATGCTCGTGGCCAACCAATCTCGAACTCGAGCCAAATGATCGTGACCCCGGATTAGTAATAAACCCTCTTTCTCTCGATGATCGGAACCATTGAGACTCGGACAGCCCTAAGTCGACACGCTGTATGCCTAAACAAAATACCGTTTATTAGTGAGAGTTTCGGAAAAATTGAAATTGAGAGAAAGTTGTTCACGAAAATTGAACCCAGATTTTGTGTCGGATTTCGGGGACCCGACGGACTAATTTTAAGATTCCGACGCTTTAAAAATGTTGGCCACACACACGTGGGACGATGGGTGCGAAAAATGGAATTTCGGTTCGGAACGGAAAAAGGACGGAATTGCCCTTGGACTATTTAAGCTTAATTCCGAATTTTGGAATTTATTTTGGTTTAACTAAGGTGGGTTAGAGTTAACTAGGAGGGTTAAGGTTTGGTTAGGGGCTAAAGACTAAAATGCCCCTCAATAATTGCTTTGAATGAATGTGGGCCATTTGATGAAGGGGTAGATTGGTCTAATGGGCTTAGGGCTTGACACATGGATTCCACTAGTGGGGATTTGACCAACTTTTGACCAATAATTGATTAAGTTTCTCTCTCTCCTCCATTCACGTGCACCCTCCCTCACCATTCGCCATCATCTTCCTCTCTTCCATTTTCTCTCCACCGCTTTCTCATCTTCTTCACCGAACCAGCCCCCACCGTCGCCACCTTCCTCAGCCGCCGGAGGGTTGTTGGTCACGGCAAAGGACCGCCGTGGAGGGCCGCCAAAGCCCCAAGCCGCCGCCGCCTCCCCTCTCTCCCGTGTGGCCGACCCGCCTTGGACCGCCGTAGTGGCCGAGGAGCCGAGCCTCGCGAGGGTGGCCGTGAGCCGTCGTCGAGCCGCAAGTCGGATGTACTTGTTTCTTCCTCAAATCGCCCATCCCGAAGTGAGTTTTATACCTAAACTTAGTTTAGGCTTAATTGTGTTTAGTAGATTCATTAGATGAATTTGTGGATTTTAAGTTAGTTTAGTGAATTGATTGTGGTTGTGTAATTATGGCTGAGTTAATGATGTTGATGAGGGTGATTTAAGGCAAGAACTATGGCTGATTAATGTGGATTTGATGGCTGTCCATGGTGAGCCAATTCGGAGGCCTTGAGGTTTGGTGCTAGAAATGGTGATTTTAGATCCAATTAGGCTTGTTTTGCTTAATTAAGCTAAGTGTGTGCCTTATATATTTGAGTGGGGCCTTGGCTGAGTTTATCGAGGTTAAACGGAGTGTTTTGAATGTGTTTTGGACATGTTTGAAGTTGAGGTATTGGTTTGGCCGAATTGCATATGTTTGAATACAAATGCTAGAATATGTCCATTGTTTGTAAATGTTGGTAATTGTTGTGGCTTTAGTGTTCATGGGTATGAAAATGCATGTCACGCGCATGGTATGTCGAGATTGAGATTTGAGATGACATTATGTGATTGTGCGGGTGTGACATTTCATTGTGTGATCACGGTAAACGCCCTGAAATGAGTAGATTGGGCTAAGATAAAATTTATATGTGTGATCACTTAAGGCCTTCGGGTCGTGGCCTACGGGTCGATTCCGTCCTCATGCACTTTGTAGCAGGACGATGCCCGGTTAGACCGGAAGACGACCATCCTCATGCACTTTGTAGCGTGCTCGTCTTCGTAGGTGAGCGTGTTGCGCCTGCACTTTGTAGCAAAGGCTAGAAGACACCGGCCGGGGCGATATATACCGGCCATGAAGTGTTGTGGCCTTCGGTCGGGCCCTATTGTGGGTCATGAGATTAAGAATGAACCGAACCTGCATTGTGCGAATTGTGAATCATGCAGGATTGTGGTGAGATTGTGAGAATTGTTAGCATGTGATCGCATGAGGCATTCGTGGAATGCGGCGATTGAGTGGTTTGAACCATTTAAAGAAGATGAGCACGCGCGTGTGAAGTACGCCTGCCCGTATGTACACGTATGTGGGTGTATTTATATGTTGAATTGCACTAATTTGCAGGGGTTGAATCACGCTGAAACATATTGAGTTTTATGTTTGTTGGCTTGAATTTTGATTTTGTTCTAAGAGACACACTCTAGCCTAGCCTAGGTTTAGGTATTTGATTCACTTAGCTAGTCTCACGGTTGTGGTAAAACCGAACATTTCGTAACCTACCCCTAAGGATCTTGAGCCGCCTCCACTTTTTGGGATTCCGAGGCGTATATTACAGGGTGGAGCATTTCCCACCGGAAATGGTGAGATGCATGTGAGGTTTAGGTCGGTTCTCTCTATGTTAATACGGGTGAGGATGAGCATCAGAAGCGGGAGTACATAGCATGGTGTCGTAGGGCAGCGGACGGGACCCTCAGTCGACCTATTCGTACTTTTGACATCCCAGTAGACGTTGATGGCGAGTTGGCGCCAGTGATTGCCGATGGAGAGGTGGTCGATGCTCCTCCACCTGGAGCTCCGCCAACCGTCGAGGCCCAGCCAGGTCCCGGAGTTTGGTATGATGAGCTGAGCCGAGCTTATGGAAGAGGATGAGGACGACCCCGGCCGCAATGGATGGAGCAGGATGATGGGGATGGTGAGATCGATGAGGTAGGCGAGGACATAGATATAGATGCCGAGAGGATGCAAATGAAGATGTAGACCGGAGGACGACTTTGATTCCAATCGCCGAGGCCGACGCCCTCTTAGCGCACTACTAGGGAGTTCGGGAGGGTCAGCTGGATCAGAGGACCCCGACATGGACGTGGATGAGCGAGAGCGGATCGCAGCTCTTGGAGTCACCGAGTCTTACGACGAGCCCGATGATTCCAAATACCCGCACTATGCAGCCTAGACTAGTTGGTTGGACGATAGGGATCCCTACCTTTTGTTATAGTGATCCTTAGTTCAGACCTACCACCCGCCACCGACACTTTTTTGGATTAGTGGCCTTTGACTATGATGCTAGTTTGACCTCGACCTAGACCTTTAGGTGGATATGACTATATGTATCTATGTTTTATGTAAACAGTTTATATATATATGAGAATGAGGTTTTACCGATGATGTTTTGATTTGTGTGGCTTCCTTGCTCATCTTTATTTGTCGTGGTTTGTAATTGCTTCCGCATGTGTTTTTATACTGATTGTTGTTGGGTCGGCGAAGTCTCCTGGGGACGTCGCACTATGATCGACAGGTTGGTAAGGGGATGCTCGCGTTCCGAAGGGTAAGTTGGGTTCGGGGCGTGACATCCCCGTTTGAATTGGTATCAGAGCAAGGTCAGCTCTATCCATACGGTCGAAGCCTGGAGTGATAAGGAGCGATGACCAAGGGTAGCCAACTAGGTGTCCTCGTGTGCAAGGTGTGTCTCTTAATTGCGTTTGTTTGATTGATTGAATGTGTAAGTGATTCAACCCCGGTGCGTTGCGCCGGGGACCCGAGGTGAGTACACATGTTCCCTTGGGTGATGTATTGTGCCCGCTAGATTGCATGTGATTGTTTGGCTATTGTTTGATACCCGCCTGGGACTTAGGACTGGGTTAGTATGGTTTAAGTCTTTGACTCCTTAGTGGGGTTATAGCGGGTAGTTGAGTAGCCAGTTTAGAGAGAGATGAGTCACGGGAGAGGAAAAGGAACCCCAGAATCCGAGAGACAAGGCTGTGAGGTTTCGAGATGGATTGAAACCACCTCAGAGCCAGATTCTATCTCATAACCTTAAAGACTACAAAGGAGATGTACAAGAGGGCCTCGATTATAGAAAGAGATCAGCAAGAGAGGGCCGCGGATCACTACTTATGCCTAATTGTGACAATCGCAGTCAGAAAAGGCCAATGATCAAATAGACGGGTTCGCTCCATCTCGCGAGGAGAAAACATTGGGAAGCCTCAACCCACCTCCCGAGTAGGTTTATATGTTTCAAAGGGAGTTTTGACCACCAAATTAGGTCGTGTCCTCGACAAGCCCAAATGGATCGCAAGACCAGCCCACCCGCCTGGACGACGGAAATCAGGTGACATTCCTCAATGACTAACCCAAGACGCCACCAGCCCAAGGAAGGTGTATGCTATGGCGCCGCAAGGATGCGAGAAAGCGCCAGGGTGGTCACAGTACGATTTCTTTGGGAGACCATGCAGCCTATGCTTTGTTTGATCCGGGGCAACCCATTCTTTTGTGTCGTAATGCTTATTAGATTGGTTGGTTTGAGCCTATTTTGCTTGAGACCGTGTTATGCGATCTACTCCGCTGAATGATAGGATGATAGTTTCTTTTGGATGGCCCGCATGTAAGATAGTGATTGGTGGTGGTGTGGAAGGCCGACGACTTGGCAAAGGTTGGCCATGTTCGATTTTGATGTTATTGTTGGAATGGATCGTTAGTGCAGCGAAGGGGTCGTAGTGGATTGTGATAGTAAAACGATCCATTCAATCCAATTGACAACCTAGGTTTGAATTTCAAGGAAGTCGAGGAGGAACCTCAATTCCTTGGATCTCTTCACCGAAGTGAATGAGTTGTTGAACGGGCGGATGTGAAGGATATCTCGTCAATGTGGTGGATCCTACTATATACGCAGCTTCAGCTAGAAGATATCCCGTAGTATGCAACTTTCCGTATATTTCCACAGAATTGCCGTGCTTACCACCCGAAAGGGAAGTTGAGTTTGTAATTGAGCTAGCCCCGCATGGTAACCGATCTCAAAAGCCCCATATCGGATGTCATTGCCCGAAAGTTAAAGGAATTGAAAGTCCGTATGCAGGAGTTATTGACAAGGGTTTCATTCGGTCCGAGCTGCCTCCATGGGGAGCACCTGTATTGTTTGTGAAAAAGAAAGACGGAACCCCGAGATTGTGTATCGACTATGCAGCAAATGAAACCGGTGTGATAAAAGAACAAGTACCCAACGCCTAGGATCGACGACTTGTTTGATCAATTGCAGGAGCATCGGTATTCTCCAAGATTGACCTACGGATGTGATATCACCAGTTAAGAATCAAGAAGGAGGATATACCTAAGACAGCCTTTTCGGACGAGGTATGGGCACTATGAGTTTATAGCTATGCCCTTTGACCCATTTAATGCTCCCCGCAGCTTTTCATGGATCTAATGAATGTAGTGTTTAAGGAATTTTTGATCACCGCCGATTGTCTTCATCGACGACATATTGGTATATTCTAAGAGTCCTCAAGAGCATGAGGTGCACTTGACCGAGGTGCTACGGACTTAAGAGAGCATGCGCCACGCCAAGTTCAAAGAAGTGTGAATTTTGGCTCAATCGAGTAGCTTTCCTTGGACACATAGTGTCGGGAGAAGGGATATCGAGACCCGACCAAGATAGAGGCCGTGGACTAATTGGCCGAGACCGACCTCGAACCGAGATCAAGTTTTGACCGGCCAAGCTATTAAACGGTTTGTAGAAGGATTCTCATCCATAGCCATGCCCATGACCAGATTGTTAAAGAAAGAGTCCAAGTTCGAATGGGATGACAAGTGTGAGAAAAGTTTTCGTGAGTTGAAACACGTATTTTCACGATACCCCAAAGTTGACTATTCCATCCGGACCGGAGGATTCGAGGTGTACAAAGATGCTTCATTGAGAGGGCTAGGTTGTGTGTGATGCAAAGATGGGAAAGTGGTGGCGATGCGCCGAGGCGCTTGAGACCTCATGAGATGAATTATCCGACGACGATTTAGAGTTGGTCATGATAGTATTTGCCCTTAAGATCCGGAGGCATTATCTTTGTGGAGAAAAGTTTCAAATCTACACGGACCATCGAGCCTCAAGTACCTATTTTCGCAGAAAAGAGCTAAACATGAGGCAGAAGAAGGTGGATGGAACTATCGAAAGACTATGATCATGACATCCTCGTATCATCCGGTAAGGCCAATAGAGTAGCGACGCTTTAAGTCGCAAGTCTAGTGTGGCACATATGATGGTGCGAGAATGGACATTGTTGGAACGGCTCAGATTCGTAGTTTAAGTTCGGCGAGCCGATGTCTAGTTTGATGGCAACCTTGAGGATTGAACCAGAGATCCGTGCAAGAATTAAGGAACCCAAATTTCGGACCAAGAAATCCAAGATCATTGATTGATGTTTGTAAAAAGGAGGCCGGACTTCCGATGAGCGAGGATGGAACTTTAAAGTTCGAGGAAGATTGTGTACCGATTTATGAAGGTCCTAAGGAGGAAATCTTGAGTGAAGCTCATCGAGTCAATACAAGATTCACCCGTAGTACGAAGATGTACCGTAACTTAAGGCAATATTATTGGTGGAATGGAATGAAGGCTGATGTGGCGAGACACGCTGCTAAGTGTTTGACGTGCCAACAAGTGAAGGCACAACACCGCAAGCCCGGTGGAATGTTGAGACCATTAGAGATCCCAGAGAGGGAAATGGGAGCATATCACCATGGATTTCGTGAACGGATTGCCACGGGCCGCAGAGGGAAACGACTTATATGGGTGATAGTGGATCGTCTCGACCAAGTCAAGACATTTCGGCAAAGGCGAAAGGACCTTGAACCGAAAGGTATGCCGAGTTGTATGTACAAAGCAGAGAAAGTGCGATTGCATGGAGTACCGGTGACCATTACGTCAGATCGCGATCCGAGATTTACGGCCAATTTTTGGAAAAGTCTGCAAGTGGCCTTAGGAACAAAGTTGCAATTCAGCACGGCTTATCATCCACAGACAGATGGCCAATCAGAGAGAACAATTCAGACTCTGGAGGATATGCTGAGAGCTTGTGTCATAGATTTTCGTGGCAAATGGGAAGGATAAAATGATTTAAGTGGAGTTTGCCTACAATAACAGCCTACTACCACAGAGTATTCAGATGGCGCCCGCTTGAGGCATTGTATGGTAGAACGTGCGAGAACACCGATATGTTGGGATGAGGTTGGTGAGCGCAGTATCACCGGGCCAGAGTTAGTACAACAGACAGTTGAGGCCGTTGAGATTATCAGAGACAGACTGAGAACAGCGCAGAGCCGTCAGAAAAGTTATGCCGACCGGAGAAGACGACCCTTAGAGTTTCAAGTGGGAGACCATGTATTCTTGAAGGTATCGCCGATGAAAGGATTGTCCCGGTTTGGTAAGAAAGGAAAACTCATCCTGTGCACGCTGGGCCATTTGAGATATTGGAGAAGATTGGTGATATGGCCTATCGCCTTGCTTTGCCGCCTAACTTGTCACAAAAAGTATAATGTATTCCACGGTCGATGTTGAGAAAGTATGAACCAGATCCGACCCACGTTCTAAAAGGTACGAGGAGATAGACGTGGACGACAAAGTGTCGCGTGGAGAGACCAAATAGGGATTGAGGACCAAGAAGAGATCGAGTGCTCGTGAATAAGACTATTCCGATGGTGAAGGTTGTATGGGAGCACCACGGCACAGAGGGCGCTACTTGGGAAAGTGAAGAGGCCATGCGGCGTCAACACCCCCAGTTGTTTGATTAGACGGGATGGAAGCGTAAATTTCGAGGACGAAATTTTTATAAGGGGGGAAGGTTGTAACAGCCCGAATTTCGATGTAATTTCTGGGATTAATAAAATGAATATCATTTCTCATTTCATTTGAGTACGACTCGCCCAGAGCTGATCACTCTTGGGATACTAACCATGAGGAATGGCTAACTAGGACACTAGTACGTGGACCAGGGACTTAGTCACGACTCGGGAGCCGATTTGAGAAAGAATGAGGGAATATTGTGAACCAGTGAGGGGCCGATCTTGGGAAAAGTGATGGAAATAGTATGGCCAAGGCCAACGATGCACAATTGGGATCGTAGGTGACTCTGCTTAACCAAATATGCTCGTGGCCAACCAATCATGAACTCGAGCCAAATGATCGTGACCCCGGGATTAGTAATAAACCCTCTTTCTCTCGATGATCGGAACCATTGAGACTCGGACAGCCCTAAGTCGATACGCGTATGCCTAAAACAAATATACCGTTGTTAGTGAGAGTTTCAAAAAAATTGAAATTGAGAGAAAGTTGTTCACGAAATTGAACCCAGATTTTGGTGTCGGATTTCGGGGACCCGACGGACTAATTTTAAGATTCTGACGCCAGAAAATGTTGGCCACACACACGTGGGACGATGGGTGCGAAAAATGGAATTTCGGTTCGAACGGAAAAGGACTTGAATTGCCCTTGGACTATTTAAGCTTAATTCCGAATTTTGGAATTTATTTTGGTTTAACTAAGGTGGGTTAGAGTTAACTAGGAGGGTTAAGGTTTGGTTAGGGGCTAAAGACTAAAATGCCCCTCAATAATTGCTTTGAATGAATGTGGGCCATTTGATGAAGGGGTAGATTGGTCTAATGGGCTTAGGGCTTGACACATGGATTCCACTAGTGGGGATTTGACCAACTTTTGACCAATAATTGATTAAGTTTCTCTCTCTCCCTCCATTCACGCAGACCCTCCTCACCATTCGCCATCATCTTCCTCTCTTCCATTTTCTCCACCGCTTCTCATCTTCTTCACCGAACCAGCCCCACCGCCGCCACCTTCCTCGCCCGCCGCGGAGGTTGTTGGTCACGGCAAAGGACCGCCGTGGAGGGCCGGCCAAGCCAAGCCGCCGCCGTCCCTCTCTCTCTCCCCGTGGCCCGACCGCCTTGGACCGCCGTGGCCGTGAGGAGCCGAGCCTCACGGAGGGTGGCCGTGAGCCGCCGTCGAGCCGCAAAGTCGGATGTACTTGTTTCTTCCTCAAATCGTCCCATCCCGGTGAGTTTTATACCTAAACTTAGTTTAGGCTTAATTGTGTTTAGTAGATTCATTAGTTGAATTTGTGGATTTTAAGTTAGTTTAGTGAATTGATTGTGGTTGTGTAATTATGGCTGAGTTAATGATGTTGATGAGGGTGATTTAAGGCAAGAACTATGGCTGATTAATGTGGATTTGATGGCTATCCATGGTGAGCCAATTCGGAGGCCTTGAGGTTTGGTGCTAGAAATGGTGATTTTAGATCCAATTAGGCTTGTTTTGCTTAATTAAGCTAAGTGTGTGCCTTATATATTTGAGTGGGGCCTTGGCTGAGTTTATCGAGGTTAAACGGAGTGTTTTGAATGTGTTTTGGACATGTTTGAAGTTGAGGTATTGGTTTGGCCGAATTGCATATGTTTGAATACAAATGCTAGAATATGTCCATTGTTTGTAAATGTTGGTAATTGTTGTGGCTTTAGTGTTCATGGGTATGAAAATGCATGTCACGCGCATGGTATGTCGAGATTGAGATTTGAGATGACATTATGTGATTGTGTGGGTGTGACATTTCATTGTGTGATCACGGTAAACGCCCTGAAATGAGTAGATTGGGCTAAGATAAAATTTATATGTGTGATCACTTAAGGCCTTTGGGTCGCGGGCTCACGGGTCGAGTTCCGTCCTCATGCACTTTGTAGCAGGACGATGCCCTGTTAGACCGGAAGACGACCATCCTCATGCACTTTGTAGCAGCCTCGTTCGTAGGTGAGCGGTGTTGCGCCTGCACTTTGTAGCAGTTAGAAGACACCGGGCCGGGGCGATATATATACCGGCCATGAAGTGTTGTGGCCTTCGGGTCGGGCCCTATTGTGGGTCGTGAGATTAAGAATGAACCGAACGCTGCATTGTGCGAATTGTGAATCATGCAGATTGTGGTGAGATTGTGAGAATTGTTAGCATGTGATCGCATGAGGCATTCGTGTGGAATGCGGCGATTGAGTGGTTTGAACCATTTAAAGAAGATGAGCACGCTGCGTGAAGTACGCGCCTGCCCGTATGTACACGTATGTGGGTGTATTTATATGTTGAATTGCACTAATTTGCGGGGGGTTGAATCACGTTGAAACATATTGAGTTTTATGTTTGTTGGCTTTGATTTTGTTCCGTTAAGAGACACACTCTAGCCTAGCCTAGGTTTAGGTATTTGATTCACTTAGCTAGTCTCACGGTTGTGGTAAAAACCGAACATTTCGAACCTACCCCTAGGATGCCGGAGCCGCCTCCACTTTTGGGATTCCGAGGCGTATATTACACAGCCGAGGAGCATTTCCCAAAATGAAATGGTGAGATGCATGTGAGGTTTAGGTCGGGTTCTCTATGTTAATACGGGGTGAGGATGAGCATCGAAGCGGGAGTACATAGCATGGTGTCGTGAGGGCGTGCGGACGGGACCCTCGAATGACCTATTCGTATTTTTTGACATCCCGGTAAGAGACGTTGATGGCGAGTTGGCGCCCGGTGATTGCCGATGGAGGGTGGTCGATGCTCCTCCACCGGAGCTCCGCTCAACCGCCGAGGCCCGGCAGTCCCGGAGTTTGGTATGATGAGCTGGAGCCGAGCTAGGAAGGATGGAGGACGCGACCCGAGCCGGGCGATGGGCGAGATGATGGGGATGGTGAAGTCGATGGGGTAGGCGGCGACATAGATATAGATGTCCGTCGAGGATGCAAATAAGATGTAGATCCGGAGGACGACTTTGATTCGATCTTTGAGGGCCGACCTCTTAGCGTACTTCTTTGGGGAGCTCGGGAGGAGGGTCGCCGATCGGAAGGACCCGACATGGACGTGGATGAGCGAGCCGGTCGCGGCTCTTGATCATTTGAGTCTTATACGAGCCCGATGATTCAATGACCCGACTATACCCCTAGACTAGTCGGTTGGACGATGGGGATCCTACCTTTTTTGTTATAGCGATCCTTAGTTGGACCTACTCACCCGGCCACGACACTTTTTGGATTAGTGGCTTTTGACTATGATGCTAGTTTGACCTCGACCTAGACCTCATAGTGGATATGACTATGACAGAGTCTGCGCTCGTATGTAAAATGCTTTATATATATATGAGAATGAGGTTTTACCCGATGATGTTTTGATTTGTGTGGCTTCCTTGCTCATCTTTATTTGTCAGGGTTTGTAATCTGCTTCCGCATGTGTTTTTATACTCTGATGGTTGTTGGGTCGGCGAGGTCTCCTGGGGACGTCGCACTATGATCGACCGCAGTGTTAAGGGGATGCTCGCATTCCGATGGGTAAGTTGGGTTCGGGGCGTGACAAAACCTAACTATGGTCAAGGTTAAACCCTAAGGTAACCAGTCTGGGTCGAATCTCGAAGACTCGAATGAGTCATCGGATGATTCGGATTCGGAGTCCATAGACTTCGGCTCGGACTCGACCTCCAGTGGCTCCTCCACGGAATCATCCTCCGACTTTGGCTCCGGCTCTATAAGCTCCGACTTGAGATCAGACTCCCACTCCATCGGCTCTTCCTCCTCATGATCGGGACATCAAAAGTCCTAAGGGGCCCATAATTGCCGAATTGGTCTCGGAAACACCAACCCAGGTAAGGATGAGCTTGGAACCGTGACTCGCCCACGTCGATCCAAACTATAGTATAATGCCTAACATAAGTCTCCCCATTCCCAACAAGGTACTCGATCACCGAACGCTCTATGCAATATGCGATCCCAAAACGTATCCGTACGCCTGTCATCCTCAAGGTCAGGGGTTTGAAAAGTGGAGTTTAAATAACAGTGAGAACGAATCTCAACGAGTAGGCTCCCTAAACCTAAACTTGGCTAACATGCACCTCCAGACAAGCCACTAACCAAACAAACAGTCCATAAATTATACGACTTAGGCCCTCGGCCCAAATCTAACATATCATTGACTATGCAGATTAGGTGCATAATAATAACCATAGTAACACATACACAATATCAGTTGGCCACAAACACATGTCATGTACATGTTTGAACTCGTTAATGCACTCTTCGCACACGTACCGTTACTATGCATGTGCTCATACTCAGGAATGCACACTTGCACACGTGTCGACTTTCCAATTTAATCTCCCACTCGCGTTAAACGCACACTTTCCAATCAATCTTCGACTCGCGTTAAACACATCATGCTCATGACACAACCCGCGTGAATGACGCCTCAGGTTGGCCATCTTCCGGTAAACCGGGGATCGTCTCACGTTAAACGCCTCAGGACGGGTTCAATACCCCGTAAACGACGCCTCAGGGTTTATGTGATCTCGCGTACACATCCACCAATTATTATATGAACCCCGCGTAAACGACGCCTCATGGCATTTTAAGTGATCACATGCTCAATGCCATTCGTGCACACTCCCATGATGCACATGTTATGCCAACACTCAATACACACCATTCACGGCCATAACATCCGAAACTCTGGCATTCATAATATCAACATTGAGCACTCAATTTAATATAACCACATGCTCAATTAATACCACAACATGTTTAATTCAACATATCAACATGCCCAATTAACCAATTAAATCAAATCAGCCACGGCACATAATTGGCACACGAAATCATGCACTTAAGCCATTAAAATTTGCATAAGCCTATGGCCCACAAAGCCTCTCATCATTCGACCACACCAAGCACCAATTTTAATCTCCCAAAATTAATCTCAAATCATATACAATCAGCCACTTCATGGACAATTCAAGGCACACATGGTAATTCGCAATTAAACCATAAATTAGCAGTACAAAGTCCAACTAATCCCACAATGATCAGCCATTAATCAGCCCACTGCAGGCAACTAAATCGCCATTAAATCATCATACTAAACCTCCAAAATCAGCACATAATCCACCCTAATCATTGGCCCTAGAACAACCCTAAAATTCCCTAATTAACTCCGAAACTTATCTAGAAATGCACATAATCCTAATTAGGGTTTATGGTTTCCATTCACCCAAATTCCTATGCTCCAAATGTGGGCTGATCGAGAGGGAAAATGGGCTACGGTCACCGCCCACTTGCCGAATCAGCGGTGGCACCCCATGTTTTAACGGCGGCGTTTGGTCGCAAATGACGGGCTGGTGGCGACGGCTGATCACGGCAGCCAGGGAGGACGATGGTGAAGGTGGTGAGGCTGAAATGAGAGAAAGGGTAAGGTGAGGGTGGCAATGGTGGTGTGTGTGTGAGGGGCAGGCGGTCAAGTGTCCTCGAATCCATGGACACGACCAAGAGCTGGTGAACTGGTGGTGTCGACGAGGAAGAGAGAGAGAGAGAGAGATGGAAATGGTAGGACGGTCGAGTGGTGGTGGTGGTGGTGGTGATGAGCTAGTCAAAGTGAGTAGGGCTGGGTGTGAGCGGGCGTGGGTCAAGCATGAGGTGGTGCTCAAGGGGCTGGTCAGCAACTAAGGGAGGAGATGGGGATAGAAAAAATGGAGAGAATGAGAGGGAGAGAGTGGCCGGAAATGGGGAAGTGAGGGGAGAGAGAGAGAATGAGGGAGTTTTGATGAAAAGGCTTGAATGGGGTGGTTGACCAACTCCACTCACAATGTCCAATCTACCCACCCCACTAACTAGCCAATCCAATGGCTCAAATTCAAGCACTCATCATTGACATCCAAGATCAATGGCCAAGATTGGTTCTTGCACAAAATATCTAAGGGTCGGATTAGAATTGAGCAAGAATGGTGGAGGCTGATTAAGTCCAACTTATCCTCCAAAATTTAGAACTAAAGCTTAGGGCTCATGGGCAAAACGGTAATTTTCCACTCCCGGATCAAAATTCCATTTTTCGACCATACCGATCCCAAATATGAGTGGCCACACTAATACGAGGTCGTCCTTGCAAATTAGTCGCGTACGTCCGTGAAATTCGACACTCAAGTCCGGATTCAATTCAACGACCAATTTTGCTTAAATGAGATTTTAGTGTCTCTCACTAACGGGCGGTTATTTAGGAGTTACGCGTATCGACCTAAGATTACGCGAGTCGTGACGGTCTCAATTTTTGAGAGAACGCGAGGATTCATTGCTTGTTCCAAGGGTCGTGATCGTTCGGAATAAGTTCAAGATTGTTTTCTACGCATACTCTCAGTCATTCGGAATCACCTGTGATCCGATCGTACGTCGTTGGCCAAACCAAATCCATCACCCTCCTTGAATCGGCCCACATTAGCCCAAAATATTCCCTCGTCGTCCCTTGGAATCGGAACTTGATTCACGGTCGAGTTCTTGGGTCTATGTACCGTTTTCCTAGTTAGCCATTTCCCATCGGTTAGTATCCCAAGAGTGATCAGTTTCGAGCGAGACTCACTAAAAAGAAATGAGAAATACACATCTATTTTTATTGATCTCGGTAGTGGGTCTAGTATGTGGGTTGGGTTCGGTTCATATTTCCTCAGCATCGACATGTAGAACGCGATATGTACTTGGGACAAGTTAGGCGGCAAAGTGAGTCGATAGGCCAGATCTCCAATCTTCTCTAAAATATGGAATGGTCTGACTTATCTTGGGCTCAGTTTTCCTTTCTTGCCAAATCGGACAGTCCCTTCATTGGCGACACCTTGTGGAAAACATGATCACCAACCTGAAATTCCAAGGGTCTCCATCTCCGATCGGCATGGCTTTTCTAACGACTTTGTGTTGTTTTTAACCTTTCCCGAATGATCTTCACTACCATCAACTATTTGTTGTACCAATTCTAGGCCCGTTATGCTTCGCTCGCCAGCTTCATCTCTACACACTGGCATCCTACATGTTATGCCATACAATACCTCAAATGGTGCCATCCGAATACTCTATTGGTAGCTATTATTTTAGGCAAACTCGACCAGATGTAACTGTTCTTCCCATTTACCCTGGAAGTCCAACACACATGTACGCAACATTTCTTCCAAAGTCTAGATCGTCCTCTCCGACTGGGCCATCCGTCTGTGGATGATAGGTCGTACTAAACTGGAGTTTCGTCCCTAAGGTCGTCTGTAGACTTGTCCAAAAATTTGCAGTAAACTTGGGATCACGGTATGAAGTGATCGTTACTGGCACTCCATGCAATTGGACAATCTACCGTACATACAAATCTGCATACCTTTTCAACTCAAAATCCTTTTGTACAGCAGGGAAATGCGTTGACTTAGTCAGTCTGTCCACTGTTACCCAAATTGAATCGTCCTTTCTCTGACTCCTTGGTAATCCCGTGACAAAGTCCATCGTGATATGTTCCCATTTCCATTCAGGGATTTCCAATGGTCGCAAAAGTCCTCCAGGCTTGTAGTGCTACGCCTTCACTTGTTGACAAGTCAGATATTTCGCCACATGCTTGGCCACATCTATTTTCATACCATTCCACCAGTAATGCTACCACAGGTTCAGATACATCTTTGTACTGCCTGGATGAATGCTATGATTACTGCGATGGGCATCCTTCAAAATTTCCTCATTCAGTTCCATATCGTCGGGCACGCACAATCGTCCACGGAAGTTCAAAATCTCGTTCTCGGATACTTGGAAATCCGGTTTTCTCTTAGCTGCATCCATTTCCACTGTCTTCTGAATTTCTTGATCCGTAGATTGCAATGCCTAAATCTTGGTTTGAATTTCCGATTCGATCCTCAACGCGGCGAGTAGATTCGACATATGACTCACCTCAAACTTGAATTTTGAGTCCCTTATCCTTTCCGATAGAGTCCACTCTTTGACCATCATGTGCGCCATGCTCGATTTCCAACTTAGTGCATCTGCCACTCGATTAGCCTTTCCAGGATGGTACAGAATGTTCGAGTCATAGTCCTTGAGAAGTTCCATCCAACGACACTGCCTCATATTCAACTCCTTCCGCAAAAATAAATACTTAAGGCTTTGATAATCCGTGTAAATCTGGAACCTTTCTCCGCACAAATAATGCCTCCAAATCTTAAGGGCGAAGATGATCGCAGCTAACTCCAAATCATGAGTCGAGTAATTCATCTCCTGCAATCTCAATTGACGTGACGCATACGTAACAACCCTTCCATATTGCATCAACACACAGCCAAGTCCTCTCGATGAAGCACCATCATAGACCTCGAATCCTCTTGGTCCGGATGGAATAGTCAATACTGGGGCAGTCGTCAACCTATGTTTCAAATCCTGAAAACTCCTCTCACATTTGTTGTCCCATTCGAACTTTGTTTCTTTCTTGAGCAACCGTGTCAACGGCATGGCTATCGATGAGAATCCTTCTACAAAACGCCTATAATAGCCTACCAAACCAAAGAAACTCTTAATTTCCATTACCAATATCGGTCTTGGCCATTTTGGTTACTGCCTTGATTTTAGTCGGGTCCACAGAAATTCCATCCTCGGAAATTATATGTCCGAAAAATGCTACTTGCTTGAGCCAAAACTCGCACTTACTGAACTTAGCGTAGAGTACATGTTCTCTTAAAGTCCGTAGCACTTCAGTTAAATGCACCTCATGTTCTTCCTGGCTCTTCAAGTGTACCAAGACATTATTAATGAAGACTATGACGAACCGATCCAAAAACTCCTTAAATACCCGATTCATCAAATCCATAAAAGCAGTGGGGGTATTAGTTAACCCAAAAGGCATCACCGTGAATTCATAATGCCCATATCTCGTCTGAAAAGTCGTCTTAGGTATATCCTCTTTCCTAATTCTCAACTAATGATACCCCGTCCGTAAATCGATCTTAGAAAACACTAAGGCTCCTTGTAACTAATCGAACATGTCATCAATCCTCGACAGTGGGTACTTATTCTTGACGGTCACTTGGTTCAACTGCCGGTAGTCAATACACAACTTCAAAGTTCCATTCTTCTTCTTTACAAATAATACCGAGGCTCTCCACGGAGACGCACTTGGGCATATAAAACCCTTGTCCAGTAATTCTTATATCTGTACCTTTAACTCCTTTAGTTTTGATAGGGACATCCAGTACGGTGCTTTTGAGATTGGCTCAGTTCCTAGGGCCAACTCAATTACGAATTCCACTTTTCTTTCTAGTGGCAAACCCGGCAACTCCTGAGGAAAGACTCTAGGAAAATTGCACACTACGGGTATATCCTCTAATCTCGGTTCCATAACCGTCGGATTGATCACATTTACTAGATACCCTCAACAACCCTCATCTAACAACTTGGTTACCTCAAGTGAGGAAATCTAAGGGATCAAGATTCCTCCTTGATTTTCCTTAAACTTGAATCTAGGATGTCCAATCGGGTTAAATTGGATCGCTCTATTGCTATAATCTATCACGGATTTCTATTTAACCAGCCAATTCATCCCGACAATTACATCAAAATCGAACATGGTTAACACAGCCAAATCTATCATTTCTTCTCTACCTCCAACAACTATCTTACAGTTAAGACACCTTAACGAAACTAACACTTTATCATTCAGCTGAGGTCGTCACACAAAGCATAACCTCAAGCAACACTGGTTCAATTCCAGTCAATCTAACAAACTGCTCCCATATAAACGAGTGCTTAGCACCGGATCAAACAAGGCATACGCAGCATGATCATAGAGAAACACCGGACTTGTGACCATGCTTGGCGTGTCCTCAAGCCTCCCTTCTTGCCATCGCATATACCTTTTCTTTCGCTGGTGGTCTACCTTGAATAACCAGCGAGGGATTTCCAGCCTAATTTCCAACCCGGGGTTACTGTGGTTACATCGACGATCCTGTTGGGCATTTTTTAGGACAATGTCTTATCTAGTGATCCAGACTCCCACACTTGAAACATGTCTCAAACCAGTTCTGCGGGTGGTTCGGCTTCCCGATGTTCTTCCTGTCTGGAGGGACAGAACGCCTGTTTCCCGCCATCGGCTTCTTCCCGAAGCGGCAGTTATCCTTAGCCAGGGCAAACCGTGATCCAAAAGCGACGATCCTATCCATCTGATCCCGCTTTATAGCTTGAGCTCGCTCATACATTTCCCCATAGTCCCTGATATTTAGCGAAATCATCTGGTTACGAAGGTTCGGCTTCAGCCCATCCTGGAACCTTCGGACCTTATCTAGTGGGTGCTCTACCATTCTCGGTGCGAACTCTGATAGTCTCGTAAACTCTGCTTTATACTAGTCTACAGTCATCTGTCCTCCGCTAACTTCCTTTCCCTAGCACTCTTAGAGAAGTACTTTCCGTAAAAGTTCTCAGCAAACACGGCCCAAGTCTGGGCAGTGCCCTCAGGGAATACTCTTCCCCTGGTGGCCTTCCACCAATCATTGGCATTCTACTGTAGCTAATACACAGCCAATGTCCCTTCTCGACCTCGTTGCACCTTAGAACTTTAAAGGCCTTCTCCAGCTCTTTCACCCAACGCGGCGCGGCCTCAGGGTCACCCTTTCCGTCAAACTTCGATAGTTTTAACTTCAAGAATTGCTCCACCAATGGGTACATTTGTCTATTCACCACTACCTAAGCCTGCCCATGATTGGCTTGATTACCATTAATAGCAGCCGCTACTGCAGCCTCGGTAGCTTGGGCAATTTTAGCAGCCCTTTCTTGAGCCTGCCATCCCATCAGATTTCTTATCTCCTGTAATGTCTGTATGACCTCATCAAGCCTTGGGTCTCTCGCCTCTTGGCCCATTGCACTCAATTACCTGCTATAATTCCATTCATGAATTAGAGATCTAGGCCAAACTATACCAGTCTAAGGTCCTAGGTAGGGAATCACAACAATCAATCACACAGCAAGTGATCAATCATAAGTAGCCAGAGGTCTCAACCAAAAAGATAAGTGTACTTACCTCAGGTCATGTTGTACCTGCACTTTACGGGCCATTTCCAATAAGCACTCAATCACGAAAATCAAACAGTCTGGAGGTACACATAGCACACAAGTCTCCCTATTTGGCTACCCAAGGTAATCGCTCTTTATAACTCCAGGCTTCAACTGAGTTGGATTGAGTTGACCTTGCTCGATACCAAATTAAAGGGAGATGTCACGCCCAAATCTAACATATCATTGACTCTACAGATTAGGTGCATAATAATAACCATAGTAACACATAACCTAGTTATGACACATACACAATATCAGTTGGCCACAAACACATGTCATGCATATGTTTGCACTCGTTAATGCACTCTTCGACATGTACCGTTACTATGCATGTGCTCATACTCAGGAATGCACACTTGCACACGTGTCAACTTTCCAATTTAATCTTCGACCCACATTAAACGCATCAGGTCTATCACTTTCCAATCAATCTCCGACCCGCGTTAAACATATCATGCTCATGACACAACCCACATGAACGACGCCTTAGGTTGGCCATCTTCCGGTAAACCGGGCATCGTCTACCATTAAACGCCTCAGGACGGGTTCAACACCCCGCGTAAACGACGCCTCAGGGTTTATGTGATCTTGCGTACACATCCACTAATTATTATATGAATCCCGCGTAAACGACGCCTCATGTCATTTTAAGTGATCACATGCTCAATACCATTCGTGCACACTTACATGATGCACATGTTATGTCAACACTCAATATGCACCATTCATGGCCATAACATTTGAAACTCGTGCATTCATAATATCCACATTGAGCACTCAATTTAATATAACCACATGCACAATTAAGAGGCTATTTTCGCGATTCCGACGCCATATTATGTTGGCCACACTCATTTGGGGTTGATATAGCCAAAAATTGAAATTTCGCACCGAGACCAGAAAAATGACCATTTTGCCCCTGGGCTACTTTTGGGTCCAAACTTTTGTGATAATTAAATTTTGTTTCAGCTGCATTATTGGACCTAAAGACCCTTTTAACCATCAATTATTTGAATAGGATCAACGAGGACCGTCGGATTAAGGGTAAAATGGTCAAAGTGCGTAGGATCGCGACATGTGGCGCCCTCTAGCCCCCCATATTTGATCAAGTTGGACCAGATTCTGTCTCCTCCTCCCTCATTCGGCCACTCCACCGATCGGGCTCCTCCTCCCATCCATTTCCCCTTTCCGGCCAAGGATCAGGAGAACAAAAGTCAGCCGCCGCCAGAGCTCCGTCGTCGCCGTTCAGCCGTGCCACCGTCTCCGTCTTACCTCATCACCATCACCCTTAGTCGACCATCCTTTCTTTCTCTCTCTCTCTCTTTTCTTTCTCTCCCCCAAAGAAAGTGGAGGGCCGCCGGAAACAAACGTGTTGGGCGGGAGCTGGTTCTGTAGAATTTCTTTGCCACCCGGGGCGTTCGATCATTAGCACATATTTCCTACATGGCCCGATGCAGCCTGCGTCCGTGTGGCCGCCCATATATTTGCCCATCGTTCCCGTCGCCCGCCGCCGTCAGACGCTGCCCCGCCGTAACGCCACTGCCGGTTCCACCATTCACGATTGATCGGTACATCGTTTCGGGTTGTCATAGAGTGGAATTAAGTGAGTATAATTCCTAAACCCAGATTAGGACTGATAGTGCGTTTTCTGGACTGGCTTAGGTATTATCGGTGTATATTTAGGACAGGATTAAGGACTGATGGGTGGAAATAAAATCCGAGAAATTTAGTGGGATTATTATAGATAATTAATGGGCTCAGATTGATGGAATAGTGGCTGTCCGTATTTTGAAGGATGTACAGGATTATAACGGACAGTAAGAATTGTTAGCTGAATGGTCGAAATTACACCCAAAGTGATTGGCTGATGATTGGTTGGTGATTAATTGTGTTTAATTGTGAAATGCCACGTTGTGTGCTCTTGTGGCTGAATCGTGCGGAGTGTGATTGGCCAATTGACGGCTTCAATTGAATATGAAATTATGTATCGGGAATTGAGCCGCACGGTATTAACTGGCCAAGTGAGCATGCTGTTTATGATTTGGGCATTGCGTGGTGATGTGATTTATCTAAGTGCCTGCATTATATCTGATGCTCATGGTGCATTGTGATGCATTGCATGGTACGCATTAAGTGTGCCCAGTGTGAGGCGTGTGCTAAAATTGTGCGAGAATGCATGCCTGTCATGAGCATGTGATCAACTAATTATGCCCTGATGCATTTTACGCGAGAATTCAGACAAAAACTGGTTGTGTGAATGTTTGATCACAATTTCGCCCTGATGTGTGTTACGCAGGGTATGCCGCCCTTATGCACTTTGTAGCAGGACAATGCTCGGTACGTCCGAAAGATGACCAACCTAATGCGTTTTACGCGGGCTCTGGTTTGTAAGGAGATCGGTGTTGCGCCTGATGCATTTTGACGCGGGCTAGAGACACTGGGCCGGAAATGCGTTCTATGCGGGCCATGGAGTGTTGTGTTTAAGAAAGAGACCTGATGCATTTTACGCAGGTCGAATTAAATGTTAAATCGAGCATTTGCCAGTGTGCTAAAGCCGAAACATGAATATGGCATGAGAATAGCATATGCATGCATGAGAATGCACGGACCAGTGTGCGAAAGTGCAAGACTCGGAATATGGCATGTGAACCGAACACTGATAAGAGTGAGCATGCGTATGACATACGTATAAATAGTCTGTTCGTGTGTGTGAATTGATCAATATGTAGGTTGAGATGCTTAACCTGCAGGGTTAGCCAAGTAAGTGACCAGGGCCCAAGGGCCCAGGTCGGAGGATGAGTGTGACTAGTATTGCTTTGTTGATTATACTATGCCTATAAGGAGATTGCATGTTAGCCTAGTCTAGGTTTAGGAGTTAGATTCATTGAGATTCGTCTCATGATTGTAATAACCCACCTTTTTAGACCCCCAGCCGTAAAGATGCCGAATCCACTGCTTTTTGGAATACCTATACAGTTACATCAGTATACAAGTACATACCTCACAGGAAATGGGGAATCATATGTAAGATACCGATATGTGGTGTTTGTGAATGTGGGTGAATATTTTCATCAAACTCAGGAGTATGTGGCTTGGTGCTCGAGGGATGCCGACGGAAACCTAGCCCTTAGGACTTTTGATGTACCAATTGGTCAAGATGGATTGATGGAACCCATATATGCGAATGGCGAGGTGATCAATCCTCATGATGTCTACGATGTAAATGGCGTTGATGAGCCCCTATAGATGGGGAGCCACAAGGTGATAGCTGAAGGCCTAGACCAATATGCTGAGGAAGAAGACGAATTGGAGGACATGGATCTAGATTTTGATGAAGACCATGGGGAAGTAGCAGAGGTAGGATCAGATGTAGAGATAGGACCTGATGATGAGTTAGGGCTTTATCTTGACCTAGAGTTTGAGCCGGATACTGAAGACGAAGAGGCAGCAGCAATGGATATGGATTCCGAAGAGTCTGAGCCTCAAGAGAGTTCAGTAGGGGAGTCCTCGGAATCGTCAGATCCGGATTGGGAGCCTTAGCTTAGGTCCTAACTCTTTATAGGGAAGCTAGTACCTTTTTTACTGCAATCTTCCCTGTAGTTGACCGCACCTTTCCCCAGCCATAGTACCTTTTTGATCTGGTGGCTGCTAGAAGTTGTTGTCTTTGTTTAAATCTTTTGATCTGTATAAAGTACTTTGTAAAAAGGGGTTTTCAATGAGTAATGAAATGTACATTCCTGTTTGTATGATGTTTTATTTGTGGTCTCATGTGTTTATCTATACGAGTATATATATATTTATATACGTGGTTTCCGCTTGTATCTATTCTCTTATTGGGTTTGGGTCGGCAACGCATCCTGGGAGCGTTGCACCATAATCGGCCAAGGTAGGAATGTTGCATGCCGTAGGGTTCAGGGCATGACATCCACATTTGATTGGGTATCAAAGCAAGGTCAGCTCGGTCCAATCTGATCAAAGTCTTGAGTGATAAGGAGCGATGAGACCATGGGTAGCCAGTAGGGTGATCTCATGTACTACATGTATCTCCTGACAGCGTGTGTTTGTGTTTGAATTGCTTGGTTGTTTGGCCCGTAAAGTGCCGGTACGGCAGGACCCGTGGTGAGTATGCGAATCCCTTGAGTGATAAGTTGGCTAATTCTTATTAAGTCGCATGCTGATTGCTTGAATGTTGTTTTAACACCTTGCCAAGGATTTAGACTGGGTTAGATTTGTTTAAGTCTTTAATTCCTTCGTAGAATTATAACAGGTAGTTGTAGAATCGGATAGCCAAGATGAGTAGGAGAAAAGGGAAGAAGCCCCAAGGTCAGTCTAGCGAGGGAACCCGTGAGGCTAGGGACCTTAGATTTGATGAGGTGATGAATACTCTGCGAGAAATTGGGCATATTATGGGATTGCAGGCTCAAGAAAGGGTCACAGCTTATGCTCAGGCAGCCGAGGCCACCCCGATAGCTGTTAATGGAGGAAATCAGGCCAATCAAGGACAGGCTCAACCAGCAGGGGTTAGGCAGATGCCCCATTTAGTGGAGCAATTTATAAAGTTGAAGCTGCCTAAATTTCATGGTCACGGTGACCCCGAAACTACGCCAAGGTGGGTGGAAGAATTGGAGAAAGCCTTTAAGGTTTTGGGGTGCACCGATAAGGAAAAGATAACATTGGCGGTTTATCAGCTGCAAGACGGTGCAAATGATTGGTGGAATGCCACGAAGGGTAGAGTATCTCCTGAGGGAACGGCCCCGACTTGGGCAGTATTTATGGAGAATTTCTATGAGAAGTATTTTTCAGAGAATGTCCAGGAAAAGAAATTGATGGAATTTACGCATTTGCGCCAAGGATGATAACTGCTTGATCAGTATGAAACGGAATTTGCCAGGCTAGCAAAGTTTGCACCGACTATGGTAGAAAATCCGCGAGATAGAGTTCGAGATTCCGGGATGAATTGAAGCCAGATCTTTGAGCCTAATTTTTTCTCATGATATCAAAGATTATGGGGAGATGTATAGAAGGTCTCAGATTATGGAGCCGGGATCAACAGGAAAGGGCAGCCACTTGAGATTGCGGTTTGCCTAGAATAGAGATAATCATCGTCTTGGGAAGAAGTCGCTGGTTGGCAATCGACGATTTGTCCCGCCAGTGAGACGAAATATAGGGAAGTAGGGCCCTCAGCCAAGTAGATTTAGGGCATGCTTCAGGTGTGGGAGTTTGGAACACCAGATTCGGAATTGTCGACGACAGCAGCCCTCAGGACCGGCCAGGTTGTTGCCTTCGCGAGCTGGAAATCAAGCCGGACCTCCCCCACCGGCCAATCAAGGGCGACCGCCAGCTCAGGAAGGGTTGCCATGGCGCGCAAGGAAGCTGAGAATGCGCCGAGAGTGGTCACAGGTACGATTTCCTTATGTGATCATGCCGCTTATGCATTGTTTGATCCGAGGGCGACCCATTCTTTTATTTCCAAGCAGTTTGTTAAGTTGGTTGGTATGAAACCAATATTGCTTGAAATTGTGCTTTGTCTGTCGACACCCATGAATGATAAAATGTTAGTCTTTTTTGGATGTCCCAACTGTAAGATTGTGGTTGGGGGTAGAGAAGAGAGTATCGATTTGGCAGTATTGGCCATGTTTGATTTTGATGTAATCATTGGGATGGACTGGTTAGTTCGATAGAAAGCTATATTGGATTGCAGTAGTGGGACGATCCAATTTAATCCGAATGGACGCCCTAGTTTTGTATTTCAAGGAAACCAAGGAGTAACCTCGATCACTTGGATTTCCTCGCTTGAGGTGAGTAAATTGCTAGATGAAGGATGTGAAGGATATCTTGTGAATGTCGTTAGATCTGACAGTGGCAGAACCTAAGTTGGAAGATATACCTGTAGTATGTAATTTTTCTGAAGTTTTCCCTCAAGAATTGCCAGGCTTACTGCCTGAGCGAGAAGTGGAATTCGTGATTGAACTAGCCCCTGGGATGGAACCGATTGCGAAGGCACCATATCGAATGTCCCTATCAGAATTGAAGGAGCTGAAAGTACAAATATAGGAATTGTTGGACAAGGGTTTCATTCGCCCCAGTGTGTCTCTATGGGGAGCGCCAGTCCTATTTGTAAGAAAGAAAGATGGAATTATGAGGTTGTGCATAGATTACCGGCAGTTGAACCAAGTGACAGTGAAGAACAAGTATCCGCTACCGAGGATTGATGATATGTTTGACCAATTACAGGGAGCCTCAATGTTTTCCAAAATAGAATTGAGGACAAACACCCCAACTGCTTTTATGGATCTGATGAATCGGGTGTTCAAGGAATTCCCTGGACCAGTTCGTGATGGTTTTTGTTGATGATATCCTGGTGTACTCTAAGAGCCCCGAGGAGCATGAGGTACATTTGGTTGTAGTGCTACGGACCTTAAGAGAACATGCTTTGTATGCCAAGTTCAGCAAGTGTGAATTTTGGCTTAGTCGAGTGGCATTTCTTGGGCACATAGTTTCTGGAGATAGAATTTCTATAGACCCAACTAAGATTGAGGCAGTAATGAAATGGCCAAGATTGACATCCGTGACTAGAGATAAGGAGCTTCCTAGGATTGGCTGGCTATTATAGACGATTTATAGAAGGATTTTCATTTATGGTTATGCCATTAATAAGGTTGCTTAAGAAGGAAACTAAGTTTGTATGGGATGATAAATGTGAGAGAAGCTTTCAAGAGCTGAAGCATAGGCTAACAACTGCTCCAGTGTTGACCATTCTGTCTAGGACCGGAGGATTCGAGATCTACAGTGACGTTTCTTCGAAAGGGGTCGGATGTGTTTTGATGTAGCATGGAAAAGTGGTAGCATATGCGTCGCGCCAGTTGAGATCGCATGAGATGAATTATCTAACACATAATTTGGAACTAGCTGCTATCGTTTCTGCCCTCAAAATCTGGAGACATTATTTGTGTGGAGAGAAATTCTAGATTTATACAGATCATGAAAGCCTCAAATATTTGTTTTCGTAGAAGGAATTGAATATGAGGTAACGCCGTTGGATGGAGCTTTTAAAAAAATATGATTGCGACATTTTGTACCACCCGGATAAGGCAAATCAAGTTGCTAATGCCTTAAGTCGCAAGTCTAGTATGACGCACCTAATGGCCAAGGAATGGACATTATTGGAAAGGCTTAGAGATTCAGAATTCAAGTTTGAAGTGAGCCGCATGTCCAATCTGCTAGCCGCATTACGAACTGAGCCAGAGATCCAAACTAGAATAAAGGAATTGCAGTCTACGGATCAAGAAATTCAAAGAATTGTTGAGTTGGATCCTACTAAGAGGAAGTTAGATTTTCAAGTGAGTAAAATGGAAATTTGAAGTTCCGAGGAAGAATGTGTGTGCCTGATGATATTGAGCTTAAGAAAGAAATTTTATCGGAAGCTCATAAGAGCAATTATAGTATCCACCAAAGCAGTACGAAAATGTATCGGAATCTATGGCAATATTATTGGTGGAACGGAATGAAGGCGGATGTGGCCAAACATGTGGCCAAGTGTTTGATGTGCCAACAAGTGAAGGCACAGCACTGCAAGCCAGGTGGCTTATTGAGACCGTTAGAAATCCCCAAGTGGAAATGGGAACACATCACGATGGATTTCGTATCGGGATTACCGCGAAGCCAGAGAGGACATGATTCAATATGGGTAATAGTGGATCATTTAACTAAGTCAGCGCACTTTCTAGCAGTGCGAAAGGACTTTGAGCTGAAATGTATGCTGAATTGTATGTGAGGTAAATAGTACGTCTGCATGGAGTGCCAGTGACAATCACTTCGAATCGAGACCCAAGGTTTACAGCGAATTTTTGTAAAAGTCTATAAGAGGCCTTGGGCACCAAGTTGCAATTCAGTACAGCCTATCATCCCTAGACGGATGGCCAATCTGAAAGAACAATTCAGACTCTTAAGGATATGCTGAGAGCTTGTGTATTAGACTTTCAAGGCAAATGGGAAGAACAGCTGCATTTAGTGGAATTTGCCTATAATAACAGCTATCAGCAAAGTATCCAGATGGCACCGTTTGAAGCTTCATATGGTAGGTCGTGTAGAACACCTCTGTGTTGGGATGAAGTTGGTAAGCGAAGTATAACAGGCCCAGAGTTAGTACAATAGACGATAGAAGCAATAGAGATTATTCAGGATAGGCTGAGGATGGCGCAGAGTCGCCAAAATAATTATGCCGACAGAAGACGACGACCCTTGGAGTTTCAAGTGGGAGATCATGTATTTCTCAGGGTGTCGCCAATGAAAGAACTATTCTGATTCTACAAGAAAGGAAAACTCAGTCCAAGGTATGTCGGACCATTTGAGATATTAGAAAGGATTGGTGATATGGCTTACCGACTTGCCTTACCGCCTAACCTGTCCCAAGTGCACAATGTTTTCTATGTGTCAATGTTAAGAAAGTATGAACTAGTTCCGACTCACGTTTTAAGATATGAGGAGATAGACGTGGATGACAAGGTGTTGTACGTGAAAAAACCAGTCAGGATCGAAGATCGGATGGACCATGTGCTAAGAAATAAGACGATCCCGATGGTCAAAGTTATATAGGAGCACCACGGAACGAAAGGTGCCACTTGGGAAATCGAAAAAATCCATGAGACGTCAACACTCCTTGTTGTTTGAGTAGGTAAGGACAGATTACAAATTTCGAGGACGAAATTTTTGTACGGGGGGAAGAATTGTAGCAGCCCGAATTTCAATGTAACTCCAGGATCGATAAAATTGACAATATTTTGCATTTCATTTTAGTAAGTCTTACCCAGAGCTGATCACTCTTGGGATACAACTAATGGGGTATGGCTAACTAGGAAATGGTACGTGGACCAGGGACTTGAACGTGAATCGAACACCGATCACGAGAAACAATGAGGGAACATTTTGGACTGATGTGGGCCGATCTCGGGAAAGGTAACGGATTTGGTTTGGCCAAGGCCAACGATGTACAATCGGATCGCAGGTGATTCTGCATGATTGAAAGTACACGTGGCCAACCAGTCCTGTACTTAAACCGAACGATCGTGACCTCTAGGACTATTGATAATTTTTCATTCTCTCAATGATCGGATCGTCATGACTCAGATAACCCTAAGTCGATATGCGTATGCTCTAAATAGCCGTCCGTTAGTGAGAGATCCTGAAATTTGAAAATTAGCGAGTTTTATTTACGAAATTGGACCTAGACTTCGGTGTCGTTCTTTGAGGGCCTGAGAAGCTATTTTCACGATTTTGATATCATATTGTGCTGGCCACACACATTTGGGGATAGTATGGTCAAAAAATGGAATTTCGATCCGAAAGTCAAAAATTATGATTTTGCCCCTCTGGTTACCAATGTCGATTTTGAGGCCGTATGAGATTATTTTTTGCTGCCGATGTCATTTTAGGGTGGCCACGGACATTTAGAGTTGTTACGATAAAAATTGGAATTTTGGCTAGGAAGTGAAAAATAATATTATTTTATTTCCCAAGACTTTGCAGTCGATTTTTGAGGGCTTAAGAGGCTATTTTCGCGATTTCGACGCCATATTATGTTGGCCACACTCATTTGGGGTTGATATAGTCAAAAATTGGAATTTCGCCCATAGACCAGAAAAATGACCATTTTGCCCCTGGGCTATTTTTGGGTCCGAATTTTTGGGAAAATATTTGGGATAATTAAAATTTATTTTAGCTATATTATTGGACCTAAAGACCCTTTTGCCCATCAATTATTTGGATAGGATCAACGAGGACCGTCGGATCAAGGGTAAAATGGTCAAAGTGCGTAGGATCACGACATGTGACGCCCTCTAGCCCCCCATATTTGACCAAGTTGGACCAGATTCTCTCTCCTCCTCCCTCATTCGGCCACTCCACCGATCAGCCTCCGTCCGTACGTGCCCCGTACGTCGGCCATCATCCGTACCGCCGTCCCGCCAGAACGCCGCCGCCGCCCACTGTTCACCAATGATTGGCTGCCGTTCCCCGTCATCATAAAGTTGAATTAAGTGAATATAATTCCTAAACCCAAATTAGGACTGATAATGCGTTTTCTGGACTGGCTTAGGTATTATCAGTATATATTTAGGACAGGATTGAGGACTGATGGGTGGAAATTAAATCCGAGGAATTTAGTGGGATTATTATAGATAATTAATGGGCTCGGTTTGATGGAATAGTGGCTATCCGTATTTTGAAGGATGTATCGGATTATAATGGACAGTAAGAATTGTTAGCTAAATGGCTGGGATTACCTAGAATGATTGGCTGATGATTGATTAATGATTAATTGTGCTTAATTGTGAAATGCCATGGTGTGTGTTTGTGTGGCTGAATCGTGCGGAGTGTGATTGGTCAATTGACGGCTTCAATTGAATATGAAATTGTGCATCGGGAATTGGGCCGCATATTAACTGGCCAAGTGAGCATGCTGTTTGTGATTTGGGCACTACGTGGTGATGTGATTTAACTAAGTGCCTACATTATATTTGATGCTCATGGTGCATTGTGATGCATTGCATGGTTATGCACTAAGTGTGCCTAGTGTGAGGCGTGTGATGAAATTGTGCGAAAATGCGTGCCCGCCATGAGCATGTGATCACCTAATTATGTCCTAATGCATTTTACGTGGGGATTCAGATAAAAACTAGCTGTGTGAATGTGTGATCACAATTTCGCCCTGATGCGTGTTATGCGAGGTATATCGTCCTCAAGCACTTTGTAGCAGGACGATGCTCGGTACATCCGGAAGATAACCAACCTGATGCGTTTTACGCGGGCTCTGGTTCGTAAGGAGATCGGTGTTGTGCCTGATGTGTTTTGACGCGGGCTAGAGACACTAGGCCGAAAATGAGTTCTACGCGGGCCACGGAGTGTTGTGTTTAAGAAAGAGACCTAATGCATTTTACGCGGGTCGAATTAAATGTTAAATCTAGCATTTGCCAATGTGCTAATGTGGACTAGTAAGCGGAAACATGAATATGGCATGAGAATAGCATATGCCTGCATGAGAATGCAGGGACCAGTGTGCGAAAGTGCGAGACTCGGAATATGGCATGTGAACCGAACACTGATAAGAGTGAGCATGCGTATGACATATGTATGAATAGTGTGTTTGTGTGTGTGAATTGATCAATATATAGGTTGAGATGCTTAACCTGCAAGGTCAGCCAGGTAAGTGACTTGGGCCCGAGGGCCCAGGTCGGAGGATGAGTGTGACTAGTATTGCTTTGTTGATTATACTATGCCTGTTAGGAGATTGCATGTTAGCCTAGCCTAGGTTTAAGGATTATACTCATTGAGATTCGTCTCATGGTTGTAATAACCCACCTTTTTATACCCCCAGCCGTAAAGATGCCGAATCCACCGCTTTTTGAAATACCTATACAGATACATCAGTATACAAGTATATACCCCGCAGGGAAATGGGAAATCGTATGTAAGATACCGATCTGTGGTGTTTGTAAACGTGGGTGAATATTTTCATAAGACTCAGGAGTATGTGGCTTGGTGCTTGAGGGATGCCGATCGAAACCTAGGGTGACCCCTTAGGACTTTTGATGTGCCAATTGGTCAAGATGGATTGATGGAACCCATATATGCGGATGGCGAGGTGATCAATCCTCAGGATGTCTACGATGTAGATGGCGTTGATGAGCCTATGGATGGGGAGCCACAGGTGATAGCTGAAGACCTAGACCAAGATGCCGAGGAAGAAGACGAACTGGAGGACATGGATCTAGATTCTAATGAAGACCATGGGGAAGTAGCAGAGGTAGGATCGGATGTAGAGATAGGACCCGATGATGAGTTAGGGCTTCATCTTGACCCAGAGCTTGAACCGGATACTGAAGACGAAGAGGCAGCAGCAACGGATATGGATTCCGAAGAGTCCGAGCCTCAAGAGAGTTCAGCAGGGGAGTCCTCGGAATCGTCGGATCCGGATTGGGAGCCCTAGCTTAGGTCCCAACTCTTTATAGGGATGCTAGTACCTTTTTGAGTGCGATCTTCCTTGTAGTTGACCGCACCTTTCCCCAGCCATAGCACCTTTTTGATCTGGTGGCTGTTAGAAGTTGTTGTCTTTGTTTAAATCTTTTGATATGTATAAAGTACGTTGTAAAAAGGGGTTTTCAGTGAGTAATGAAATGTACATTCCTATTTGTATGATGTTTTATTTGTGGTCTCATGTGTTTATCTGTACGGGTGTATATATATATTTATATACGTGGTTTTTGCTTGTGTCTGTTCTCTGATTGGGTTTGGGTCGACGATGCATCCTGGGAGCGTTGCACCATAATCGGCCAAGGTAGGAATGTTGCGTGCCGTGGGGTTCGGGACGTGACAATTCGTCGCTGACCCAAGACCCCAAATCAAAGAATATACACATGCGGAAATGATCACACACCCGTGCACAACAAACATGACCGAGGTAGCAACGGAAAATAAACATGACAAACACAGCAACATACTTCATAAACACATACTTATGTTAATCAAGAGAGAATTTACAACATCCATTAGAAACATAAGTATTACATAGGTCAAAAATGGGTCAGCAAGCCACCGTCATAAAAAGGAATACGTGGCTCGGGGCGGTTGGGTATTATATCCAAAAGGGCTCCCTTCCAAAAGTGTCAGCCCTAAACGCTAGCTACTCTCTAGGCTAACCCCTAGGTGGTATCCAATCCGAGTCGGATCCAGAAAACTCGGATGAATCATTGGACAACTCGAACTCGGAATCCAAAGACTTGGGCTTGAACTTAACCTCTAATGGCTCCTCCTCAAGATCCTCCTCCGGCTCTGACTCAAGCTCCATTTGCTCTGGATCGGAATTGGACTCCCACTCCATCGGCTCCTCATCCCCATGCTCAGGATCCACGTTGGACTCTATGATGACTGGTCAGGGGTCGAATCTGCCTTGGACACGGCATCGGGGCTCACTACCTCCCCATTAGTTGCATGCGGGTTCCAACGACCTAACCCATCAAACGGAACGTTAAAGGTCTTAAGGGGTCCATAAGAGCTGGTCTGATCTCGATAGCACCAACTAAGGTAAGGGTGAGCCTTGAGCTGTGGCCTGCCCTCGTTTACCCAAATAATAATATAAAATCTAATATAAGCCTCCCCATTCCAATTAGGGTACTCGATCACCGAACGCTTTATATGGTCCGGAATCTCAAAACGTAGTGGTACGCTGGCCATCCTCAAGGTTAGGGGTTTGAAATGTTGGGGATTACAACAGTAAGAACGAATCTCAGTAAGTAGGCCACCTAAACCTAACTTAGGCTAACATGCACCTCCAAACAAGTAACTATCCAAACATACAATTAAGTAATCAAACAATATAGGCCCATAGCCATAATCATTTGTATAATCGACCCTGTAGGTTAGACACATAATAATAATACAAAAATCAATAATGGCACATACGCATTAACACTTGGCCACACACACTTGCCATTCACATGCTTGCACTCATTAATGCACAATTCACACACGTGCCCATTTCTCAATTAATCTCCAGACCCGCATTAAATGCATCAGGTCCATCACTGTATGGGACTCGCGTAACACGCCTCAAGTCCATGACACAACTCACGTAACACGCCTCAAGTCCATGACACAACCCACGTAAACGACGCCTCAAGTTGGTCATCATCCGATAATTCGGGCATTGTCTCACATTAAACGCCTCAGGACGGGTTCAATACCCCGCGTTAAACGCATCAGGGCTTATGTGACCACACGTACACACTTCACCAATTATTATCTAAACCCTGCATAAACGACGCCTCAGGGCATTTTAAGTGAATCACATGCTCAATGGCATTCGTACAACTCGCATGATTTACATATTATGCCAACACTCAATATGCACAAATTTGTGGCCATATCATCCATAAATCGGGGCATCAATTGAATCTACACTATTCACTCAATCCAACATAGCAACATACTCAATTCGTCGTTCGCGGTAAATCAGCCCCAGTCCCCAATTTGGCGCACAAAAAAATGATACTATTAAGTCATTGAAATCACACATGCCTTTGGCACACAATGTCCCCTCATTTCACATCCATATCAAGCACCCACTCTAACATCCCAACCTTACACAATCAATTCAAATTATGCTCAATTCAGCCACTTCATGATCCAACCATAGCCCACATAGTAATTCACATTTAAACCATAAATTAACAACATATAGCCTAGCTAAGCCTACGCTACTCAGCCATTAAACAGCCCACTGTATGCCTCTAAATCACCTTTAAAACATCACACTAGGCTACCAAAATCACCTCACTATCATCCCTAATCACCAGCTATTAAACAACCCATAAATTACCCTAAACAACCCCTAAACTTGCTTAAAATGTACAAAAGCCTAATTAGGGTTTAGGGTTTCTACTCACCCAAGTCCTAAGCTCCAAGGGACCGAACTAGGGAGAGAGAAAGGGCTGGAGGGCCGTTGGTTCACGTCGGACTAGCACGAACTCCGGCGGCTCCCACGGATGGTGAACGACAATGGCGACGGGCTGGCGGCTCACAGCTGGGCCAAATAGCGAGAGGGGGTGACAGTGAAGGTGGCGTGACATGGAGAAGGAGAGGGGAAGGGTGAGGCCGATGGTGGTGGTGGTGCGTGAGGCAGTCTTGCGATCAGTGGTGGTGGCGGCACTTGGACGGCGGCACACGGCCAAGGCTAGCCAATCGGTGGTGGTGGTGGTGCGCTGAAGATGAAAGGGAAAGGAGGGAATGAGGTGGCCAAGTGGGTAAGGGCCGGACCGGACAAAGGCTAGCACGCTGGTGGCACGCGGCTCTAATAGGGCAACAAAGCCGTGGCTGGTGGTTGCTTTAGCGAGCTGGCTTCGTGAGCAAGGAGAGGAGAAGAGAGTGGAGAGAGTGAGAGGGAGAGGGTGCTCGATCGAATGGGGTGGGGGGGGGGAAATGGGGAGAGAGAGAGAGAATTTTATCCAAAATCCTTGAGTGGGTTAGGTAAACCACTCCACTAAAAAGACTAGTCTACCCACTCCACTAACACACTAATCTGGGCTAAGATTCAAGACCAATCAATTTTATCCCAAATCAAAGGCTAGGATCAATTCTAGAACAAAATATCTAGGGGTATAATTGGGAATGATCAAAAGTGATGGGGGCCTAATTGTCCCTGAATTTCGGCTCACTCTTGGGGTTGAATAAGTCCCTAATAACCTCCCAATTTTCGAAATTGAGGCATAAGGTTCAAGGGCAAAATGGTAATTTTCTATTCCGTGTCCAAAATTCAATTTTCCGACCAAACTGATCCTAAATATGATTGGCCACACTAATACGACGTCACCCTTGAAAATTAGTCGTGTACGTCCGTGAAATTTGACACTAAAGTCCGGATTCAACTCAACGATCAATTTCACTCAAATGCGATTTTAGCGTCTCTTACTAACGGGCAACTTTTTAGGGGTTATGCGTATTGACCTAGAGTTACTCGAGCCACGGTGGCCTTGATTACCAAGAAAACGTTAGGGTCCATCATTGGTTCCGGAGGTCGTGATCGTTCGGAATAAGTTTAGGATCGTTCGTAACGCACACATTCGGTCATGTGGAATCACCCGGGATCAGATCGTATGTCGTTGGCAAACCAAATCCGTTGCCCTCCTTGGACCAGCCCATATTGGCCCAAAATATTCTCTGGTCGTTCCTCGGAATTGAAGGTCGATTCTCGATCAAGTTCTTGGGTCTACGTACCGTTTTCCTAGTTAGCCATTCCCTATCGGTTAGTGTCCTGAGAGTGATCAGTTCCGGACGAGACTTACTAAAACAAAATGAGAAATACACATTCATTTCATTGATCCTGAAAGCGGATCGAATTTAGAATGTCACGTAAATTGTATATAATGTATTCATCAACTACAACATTCAATCTTTGAGTAAATTGTCTTATATTTGTACCAAAAGTTGAAGTTGGAAAATTCACAATCATGATGATTATGTGGGGAAATAAAGTTAATTATTGGCGGAATAAGTTTAGAAGAAGACAAACATGAAGAAAATGTTAAATTGTAATGGGTATGGGAGACGCGGCTAGGGGTAAAAAAGTTGTTTGAAATGGATGATGGTAGTTTTGTCTTTTAATAAAATTGAAACAAATGAAAACGAAGAAGAAAGGCAAGAAATAATCTTAAATTGAGAGTGAGACCTGCAAGAGATAATATAGTTAATTAAATATCAAAAGAGGGTGTCAAGAGCCCATAATGGAGTGGAAATAGCACGAGGCAAGTGAAAATGTCTCCTTGGTTCGGGCCATATGTAGTTCCGGTCGTAGCTAACACACTTTCTTAATGTCTTGAGTCGGATTAGGTATTATGGAAACCTGCTGAACCATTGACGCCCTTACAATCAACAAGCCCATAGTGAGTAGTGACATCTGGCGTTGCCTTATAGTATAATACTTCCCTTTTCCATCGTCTGGGTTAATCTTCGAACAAATAGCTTTCAACCGAAAAAAGTTACCTTCCAAAAAGGCTTTTTACAAAAAAGAAAAAGAAAAAGAATGTTCCTATTGAAAGGTTGGAGGTATGACTGACATGGATTTCATCGGACAAACACATCGTGCAAGATTAATTCCAATAAAACATGCGATGCAGTCTTAAGAAAAAATGTCTGCTGCTATTCGTCACGATAGATGAGCTCTTTCTTTTTCTCTGTCTTTCGGAATCTTTTATGTTGAACCTTTTATGACACTTCTCGTGGTTTGTACACACTGCATTATTAAAAGCCTGCAGCTTTTCTACCAAGATGGGGATTTAGCTCGGATGGTAGAGCGCTCGCTTAGCATGCAAAAGGTACAGGTATCGATACCCCGTATCTCCATTTATTAAGCTTATTTGCTTTTGGTTCTCTCTTCTTTTGTTTTTTTGGTTTCTCGCGTTTTCGCTCCCTTCGCCCCACCTATCATATCAGCTCGCCTTCGTCCTAGAAGTTACTGCTTGGGCCTCTATCGTTTGGGCTTTCTATTTGTGGCGTGTGGTCAGCTTTCTACAAGCTCCGTCGGAAGCAATTACTCATTATGTATTGCTTTGTTGTTTTTTTGGGTATCGAGACTCATTTTGAACTTAAATATCTATTTAACTCACCACCCGCATAAAGAGAAAACAAAAGAACGCAACATACACAAATGATCCGAAGAGATCGACATGTCCGGTTTACTACATTCAAGTAAACCGGACACAAATGAAACGAAAAATAGATTTACTACATTCAAGTGCTCAGAGGCCACAAATGTTGATATCATAATATTAGCCATCCAAATTACGCTATTTCAATTCCATGTGAAAGAAAAAGCAGCTCAGGATAAAATTTGGATAGAGAGGTGGCCTCTTGTAACAGTCAGTCTCGAATTTGTTAGTGCCGGGGGATTATTATTCGAGTGTGGTGCATCAATGCTCCAAAAATGCATCTGCCACCAAACATAGCGAGTCTTGCCTATAAACATAGTGCGTCTCATGGGGTTCGATGTTACATATATGTTTTAGCAAGTGTACGGTGCTCACCACTCTCTCTATTAGCCCACAAAGAAGTAAGAATATAAACATGTTTGCGTAATTGTAAGCTAACAAGGGCAATTAAGGATCTTGTGGGAACAAGTACACACGGCAGTCTTTAAGGAAACCATATCAGCTCGAACACAAGTTATAAAGGGTACAGAAGAAAGTAGTCAAGACCCACGAGTCTTAATAGCTATAGCGCATAATATCACCACTCTTTTTTTCTCTTCTTCCTATTTTTCTTTCTTTTTTTTTCCCCACGTTTTTTAGGCTTCTTTATTTACAGTTATTGTTATGAATATTTGGCACGAACTTAGCATCTTCTTTATGGCTAATTAAGGGACTTCCTGATCTGAGAGAGTGACCCTTTGCTTTCAGTGGAGCCTCATATTCCTCGTGAGCCTGTTAGGAGAGGTCAAACCATTAGAAGAACGAGAATCAAATCATGCCTTTTCGTAACAAATTGTGGATCGTCATGCTATAATATGTAAATCATTCAAGGGTAGCGACTAGTCGCATCTGATATAGTGGTTAGATCCAGTTGCATCTTTGTCAATTGGTGATGTCATGTGTCATCTTGATAACATGATAAATTCATCGAATTGATTCATTGCCTCTAAAAATTTTATTTATTTGAAAAGAAACTTCAGAGGGAGTTTACTATGTCAACAAGGTGAAGAAAAGTGATTATTGGATAATACTCATCGCTTTGGCGCGTGATGTCATCGATACATAAAATACTTTCTCCATCATTGCTTTCTTAATCGAGCCCCGCCATATTTTCTTACGATCCAAATAAATTCACGAACTTTGCCACGAGAGAATTTAGAGGCCCCCAAACCTTTCAAAGTTGCTTATCGACCCAATATACAAGAGAACTTATTAAGAAATTTTGACAAGCTATTATTAAGAAATTTCACGTAAAAAAAACAGGATATTAAGAAATATATTTGAAGTAAAGTTGAGAACTTATTTCCAAATCGAGAAATATCGTACTTTGTACACGGAAAGATGTACACTACTATTGGGTTCCTTACTACTTTGCCAATATTCTTTCAGCCGCCAATGTACTTTGTTAGTTTTAATATTCTTATATATTTGCACCTCTATTGACCCCTGAGGAGACACTAGAGAAAGGTCGTCTACTGTGTTCATAGTCCTAACACAATTAAACATCCTTAAAAAAAATTATTAGGTTGCTTACACATACCATCAAGCCAAAAACTCATGGTTTTTGTCCTTGTATAAATAAGCATTTTTCTAACATGTTTGGACAAACTTTTTAATTAAGTACATGATAGATAGTTGAAATTAAGACGAATTATTTTCATTGCAAAATAATTAAGATGAAATTATACTTAAAACAAAGGAATTTTTAGACCCATGAATTGCTGATCATTATAAAGTAAGATGTAATTTATGGTCAACCTTTTTATTTTAGAAAATATTAGGTTACGTTAGATTCCCTTGCAACACGCTCAACACGCTTTATTTTAGAAAATATTAGGTTATGCTCAACCATCATGTTAACATAAAATGCATGGCCATGCACATGAGAGACGACTATATTGAATGACCACTTTGCTTCTTTGGGAGATGGTTGGTAGAAGTCCGGTTGGACTCTATCAACTTGCGATAGAAAGCTAGGGTTAGTGGAACTTTCGCTTTACGAAGGTAAGGACATGGTTCGAGTCTTGTACCTTAAGGTGCATGGAAAAGAGAAAATCGTTCACCCAATCAAAACTTGTATAAATGTAGACACTTAATCAAGTAACTTTTAATTGCTGATTATATTTACATGATGATATTTCTTGGATATATATGTGCAATCCTGAAAATATCTTGACATCTTTGAAGAAACACTTTTAGGAATATATTTGGAAGACTTCTTTCAAAAATTTTACATGGATTAGATTTCAATGTCTTTCGATGTTCCTTCTTCAATGAAGTTTTGCAATCACAATGAATAATATTGTGATAAAAAGAAAAAGAAAGATGGGTTTTTTCAGACAAGTTGATAGATGGCCTCCTTTTTTAAGGGACTGGTTTTCAACTTCATTATCTCTATGAAAGCTCTTAGGCCCTGCACTATGATAGCATCGCAGTCGCTCATGCAGATCGGTTTTCTAATGAAATAGAGTGTTAAAGCCGAAGAGATAAGCACAAAAACAAGAATAATACAAGGAATATCATGAGTTATTTTTGAAGAGATGGCCGATTATGATCAAATCATATCTCATCTAATAGAATACCTCAACTACATACTGTCACATAATTTCATAAACTTTGTAAACAAGCCATCGCATAAGTAGCATTACTTCAAACAAAAAAATAAAAATAAAAACTCGCCATGCCTAAATAGATAATAATTCTTAGATGAGTGACTTTTGTAAGAAAGTGTTAGATTACTACCTATTAGTCTCATCACTTTGGTCGGATCCTCTATAGTTGGGCAGAGGGATTTGGCCAGATTCAATCCTGACGAGATCCCTCACAAGGGCCTCATAATGCCTCCTCACTTCCTCCACACTCTTCCCATCACCGACCGCTCTCGCCACCCTTTGCCACCGATCCGGAGTGTTCTCATCGTACAAAGCCAGTGCCTCCTCAAACTTCTTGTTTTGCTCTCTTGTCCATGATGATGCCATGTCAACTACTCCCACAATAACCAAACGAGATGAGAAAGACGCAAGGAGTGGAAAACCCCAGAAGAAAAAAAAGAACGATGGTGTGATTTGTTGAAGACTCGAGGTCCAGGGTTGGTGGTATGTATTGAGAGATTGCAATGATGTGGCTACTTATAAGCAAGGGAGGATATGGGATTCTCTCCAAGTTGGCTTTTTTTGGAAATAAAATCGATATTGATGGATACTGCCAAGAAGATGTGATTCCCTCGATCTAGTAGGACAAGACAGGTAAAAAGAATCCTCATTGCTAAAGGTTGAGAACTTTTCGAGGGATAAATCAATCTATGAAGCCCCTTATTGGCGTGATATTTGTATTAGCAAGTGGGTTTGCTTGAGCATTTTATCAGCTTGGGTGGGGGTATTAGATCCCAATTCAAAGATCATAGATACATTATTAACAAATTTAGATATGCTGAGGAAACTTACACCTTCCAATGGGTAAGTAATTTCGGATTTTTATTAGGTCCACAGCTCAGTGAGTACAGAAAACATTTCAATGAGTGCCCTATTTGATTAGTATGCATACGTTCAAAAGATGCTACTAAAGGTGTGCCCTCTACTGTCAATGAATGTATTCTACCCATATCCGAATTTTCCTTTACGTCCTAGACGTATATATGAAGGACACAATCAAGTGGTGCATTCTATAAAATCTCTAGGTAGTAAAGCAAACACAAAAGGAAACTATAATCTCAAACTTTCGACCAAAATTTCCCCAAATCTCTTTCTATAATAAATCAAACACAAAAGGAATCTTCAAGGCATGCTAGCTAAAAATATAATGATTGTGTACAGTAATACAATGGACGAAATAGAAATTAAATGTGAAGATATACAGGAACATAAATATCTACTATTTAATAAGCTTTTTCTATGTCCAATTTGAATTCAAGCAATCTTCTTTGTCCTGCAATAATCTGAATCTATTTCCTAAAATAACCCAAACATCATATCATACTCTCTCTTTCCTTTATTGCAATTTTCCACGTTTTTAACACGTTAAAGTGTGTGCCATTCTTGGTAGTTGTTATAAAGAGGAGAGTGTTCCTACTTTTAACGAGAGTAAACCTTTATATTCCAATTTTCACCTTAGAAAATTAATATCGTATCAAATTTCCACGACTAAAATATCCGTCTACAACTTTTTCGAACTTTATTTTTTGATTGGACTAATGTACTCTTAAAAGTCATCCAAAATCCCCATGACGATTCTTTAGATGTATGACAATTAAGATCTACCAAATTAGACGATAATCAAAGAGGTTCAACTTGGGGAGAAGAGTTTTTGGTTATGGAAATATTTATCACCATATATAGGTAAATAAATAAATATATATAGAGGAAAAAGCAACAAAATACCTCAAATTATACCCACCGTAATACATTTATTCTAAAAAAAATTTGGGACATAAAATGCCCCAAATTATGCCCAGGCACATTTATCCTAAACTTTTTTGTGTGACATAAAAAATCTCAAATTTGTATCTATATGACATATTTACCTTTCGTCAAGGTTCCATCATACAATTTTTTAATTAAAATAACATTGTTTTTATTTCACTTAAGTCACGTGGGCGCCATGTCAATATTGTTTGCTTTCCGATATCCATGTAAGCATATGGTGCTCAACGACGGAACAATTACAAAGGGTAAATGTGTTAGATATGTATAAGTTTGAGACTTTTTATGTCACCTAAAAAAGTTTATGGTAAATGTATCACTATGAAACATAGTTTGGGGGGCTTTTTTTTAATGACTTTTGCCCCATATATATTAGCATAATCTACTTTGAATTTCACAGTTTGAAATTATGTAACTACTAATTGTGTTACAATGATATTCCCTAAATTTCAAAGACTACTCAAAATACATTTTGATCAACATCAACTATATCTTATTCATCCTCACAATTAATCAGTTAAAAAAAATAACGAAATGAACTATTCTAGCAAAAGATGAGCAAATATTTTGTATTTCTACTCTTATTTCTCATAAGTCCCACTCTTTCCTATTTTTGTATTCCGATATTGTAAGTTCAAATATAATGTACTATCTTAATTATATAGATTATACTGATTTTGGTTACGCCAGCGTTAACCTCAATAATCTTTTATGTATATCTTTTTACACACGCATCGCATGTGCGTGCATAACAGATACACACAACTTCTTGAGTTCTTAGTTCTTACGTATGGTGCTTCAAATATTACCCTCCTTTCTCCCAAATGCTTATTCATGCGACCAAGTAACGCTTCTTTGACATATTCATCGGGCCGACACTCTATCAGTTTACAAGACAGGAACAAGATTTGAACTGAATTGCGAATGAAAATTGAAGGAAAAATAGCACAAATGATTTCTTAATTTTTAGATGAATATTTTATTTGGATAATCTATGTATGACATTTTTTTTTGTCCATTGTTCAAACTTAACGGATTGGAAGTCACCTTGTGGAAAGATGCTATTGAACATTTTCATATAATTTGGAACTAGATCGAATAGTTACAAATAATTTAAGGATTACATTAAACAAATTAAAATTTCAAGACCAATATTGCAAGTTAGATTAAAATTCTGGGACCATTTGTGTCATTTCCTAAAATTTAAGTGTGACCTGAGACAATACGGTTAATTTGCACCTGGCATGGATGTCAAAAATAGGAATTGCCAAAAATTTGTGTCATTCCCCAAAAATTTTCTTAATTGGGAATCCCTAATAGCCCTTTATAAAGTATGTGCATGTACTAGTTCTTTGGCTCCGAACCACGAAAATAACTAACTGATTTTTCTTGCTGGGGCCAAATATCCCTGGTTAAAAGAAATTTCTTCCGGTCAATCTTCTAATTAATATGTCTTGAATGTGTATACGTATCAATCATATCACCCACATTTTCAGTTAACTTATGGGTGATATCCATATTTTTGATCCATCAATCGGTGATCTGATTGGTGGAAAACATAATCCTTAATTAATTCATCTAATTTCTTGAGTTCTTTCACACTTTTCCTCATAAGCATTTTCCACAATGAGATGCTAGACCGGCGTTGCTTTCATCCATTCCTTCACCCAATACTCGATAAGCTAGGAGGTTACATAGCTTTGTTTTGACCATTTCTTGGCTTACGTATATAGACACCCGGTTTGATCTTATCGAGTAAGCGACAAAGTCTTGATATCTCCAGATATTCTTTTTGAGAACACTTAATCACCTTCGGGGGGATCTCAAAGTTTTGAAGATGTACCTACAAGGAGTTGACTAAATGGTTAAATTATCGGTTTAAATACAGCGGATCTATGCTCAAATCACATTATCCCCACTCAAAGTAACCTTGGGGCCATACCCGCCGCCCTATCTAGGTTAAAACTTTTTTTGATAGATATGGATGGGACCGTATCCATTTCAGGGCATTAGTCAAGATGAATGGCTTTTGAGTACCACGTATAAGAAAAACATTATTCATTTCGGGCCATGTTTGTCTCAAACTCTAATTGAAGGAAATCTTCCCCAATTAAGCCCCATAACACCTCTCTCTCTCTCTCTCTCTAAACTAAAGCTACCCTTGCCCTTTATCACCGCAACCTGAAGTTCACCCCGCCACGTCGGAGCTCAAGGGAGCATGATGAAGGCATAGGAAGTTGGTTTGATGGGCGGCTCTACCGGAATTGGTTTGATTGAAGGGTTAGAACCGTAATTATCACTTGCATTTGTATCTTGTGAATCTCGCATGTAGGTGATATCCACAATTTGTAACCCAATAATCCAAAAGGTGGTTGGAGAAAAATGTAGAACCTTTTTTACTTTAATGGGTTTGTTTTTTGTAAGACAAATACTAATCTAGGTATGATAGTAGTAAAAATTCGACAAATCAGAGCCCCAATTGAAAGAAATTTCATCCGATCTAGATTGGAGGAAAATATAACACACGAGTAAGTAAACGCATATCATAGCGTACTGATTGTACTCCTGCGACATTTTGTGCGGACAGACTCGAGTATTAGTACGACGTCAGATTTGATCACGATTACAGACATTCCTCTTTTCAGTGCATCACCTTTTGAACCCACCAACCACAGTAGGAGACACTACCTTTCAGAGTGACCCTGAGATTTTGTTTTTCCTTACGCACCTTTAAGCAACTTGGGATCTACATATTCCCCTGTTTTAAGGGGACAGGGCTATTATTCTTCTGCATTATTGCATCGTGTGATGCTGGAGCGACATATGAGGTGAAGGCTGTGGAAGTTCTGCTCTCCTCTTTCCTGGCCTGGTGATCTCATTAGCATCTATCTAATCGCCCATTAACTTGTGCAGTGTCAAATAAACTTCAGATGACATGATTGATCATGCAATTGGACACTATGTAGATATGTACGAACCCCGCAGACTCATTTTTGGATCGATAAGATTCCCCTCTATCTTCCCTCTTTGATTATAAATAGATTTCTAGAATATTAATGTGAGAGTTGTATTTGCTTGCCGGGAATTATCAAGAAAGGGGTTGAACCCTCCATCATTTCCTTCTTTATGTAGTGTTCATGACTTGAAGAAAAATGAATGTGGTAAACATTAGAAATGGAAGAGACTAGTATTATTCACCAAATCAAAACAAAAAAGGAGTAATACAAAGTTTTCATTTTATGTGGAGGAGGTAAGAATGAATTTGATGGAATGGTTATTTTTTTGTCAAAAGAGATTTCCATTCATTGCCAAAACGATACATGAAACGATCCATAAGAAACCTGAAAAGTCACCATAACAAGGCAAGCTTGTAAAACTCCAAAACAAACCAAAAACCAGAAATTAAGATACATTATCAAAGCATGATTGATAAAGATAATCACACACTCGTCTTTCAAGAACATATTTGCGACTGTATCCAAGCGAAAGGATCGGCAGCTGATCACTGAATCACATATCTTCATCAGTGATGAGTGCACGCCAGGATCTCCATTAATAGTTACGGTTTTTCCTTTCTACGATGTGCGCCAAGGTTTGGCATTCCCACCACCATCACCGTACGAAAACAAAATAAACATATTGAACAAGCTCAGATCTAATACCTGTGAAAACAAACCCTTTAGCAAGTGTGAGACTCCGAAACTTTTAACAAAAACACATTGAACGAGTACAAATTTGACACCAAAGTCACTGTGAACACCACTGAAACTGGAGGTGGAGTACTTATTTATTAAAACTCATAAATCTTGAATTAGATAGGAGAGAAAAGCTTCCAAATCTAATATCAGGAGAGTAAGGAAAGAAATAAGAAGAAATAAAACAAAAAACAAGTAGGGAGGGGAGAGAGAGATGTAGGTCAAATCCCTCCCCTCCATAAGTTGAAGAGCTGAAGAAAGGCTGAAACGTAAGAGAAAGGGAGAGAGAGAGAGAGGGAGAGAAATGTACTATCATGGATGGGGGAACATTTATGTTGTGACATCTCCTAGATTTGAAATTATGAAATCATATATCTCTCTCCTTCGTTATTTTCTACATTCTAATGGTGAGTTTCTACCGTGTTTCTAGTTTCTCAAAATATTATGTTTCAGCTCTGTTACTAGATGTTGAAATTTAAACATTTTGTGCCAGCCTAATTACCGATACCCTCTACCTTGACTCCTCTCATTCCAAATAACCAAAGGGGTCAATAGGCAGATCTATTAAATATGTATATCAAATGAACTGGTGAACTGTAAATGTTTTTTTTTCGTTTGATGGTTGGGTGGTGACCAGACCAACTTTTGTGCACCTTGACTAGTCCATCTTCCTAGCAATCTTATGGGCGCACGTGTACACTACTTAATAGAGATTTTATGGAGTACATGTCCCCAAATTTGAAACTCATATCCATGCTATTTCGCTAAAAATCATCCAAATTCATTGTGAATCGACCTTCGACCAAAAAAAAAAAAAAAAATTGTGAATTGCATGAGTGCAGACAAAAAAAAAAATCAAAATTTGCTTCTTTAGATAAAGAAAATCCAGAAATTTTAATTTTACATATTATGGATGAAAGGTCATCTAATTTTATATTTGAAGTATTTCATGGATCTTTTATTTTAGGGAAAATTGCCAAAAAAGTCCTAAATCTATTACACTTATGCCAATTCAATCATAAACTTTTCAATTTTACCAATTGAGTCCTAAATCTTTTGACAGTTTACCAATATAGTCCTTCCACCGATTTTTGGTGGAAATTGATGACGTGAACGGCAATCGTCTTAAATGGCACAACTGTGCTAAGAGCCTGCCACTAGGCAAGGGCTAAGAAAAAGAAAGAAAGAAAAAGAAAAAAAGAAAAGAAAAAATTCAAAAGAGGAAAAAAATTATTTAAAAAAGGGTTAATATCACGAAAAACTCCAAACTTGTACACCTGTGACAAATTTGCCACAAACTAATTTTGTGATCACCAAAAACCTCAAACTGATACACCTGTGATAAATTTGCCATAAACTAATTTTTTAACCACAAAAAATTCAACTGATAAATTTGTGATAAATTTACGCCCCATTAAATTGGATTAATACCATGAAAAACTATAAATTGGTACATCTTTGACAAACGGAGGGTGATACCCCAAACTAGTATACCCGTCAATTGCCACATGTCATCCAACTCAAAAATTTGAGGTTAAACTTTAACAAAAATTAGCGAATAGTAACATTTTTATAGGTGTAATGATTTAGGATTTTTGGTCGTCAAAAAATTAGTTTGAGATAAATTGTCACCAGTGTACCAGTTTAGGATTTTTCGTGGTATTAACCCTTTAAAAAAATCATAAATTTTAAAAAAATATAAAAATTGTCCACGTTAGCGTTCGTCACGCCACGTAAGATGGCCATGGTTAACATCATCAATTTCTGGCCAAAATTGGCCAGAATGACTATATTAACAAATCGTCAAAAATGTTTATAACTCAATTGACAAAATTGAAAAGTTTAGGACTGAATTGGCACAAATATAATAAGCTTATTGCTTTTTTTTTTTGGTAATTTTCCCTAAAATAAGAGATCCATGAAATATTTCAAATATAATATTAGATGACCTTTCATCTTGTGAATTTGCTTCTTATCCATTGAATACAATTTATAATTGTAGTTCTCAAATCATTAACTATTGACACCAACAATTAATTAGGCTGTCGACAGTAAAAATAAAATGAAAATCAAGGGATATGAAAGACAACAAAGATAAATGCATAGGATTATCGATGGAAAATGACGTGAGCCGTAGGCTTAGTTATAGAAGTGACGACAACAAACAACTGGCAATCATCAAAATATGCTGGCAAGAAATTTTAAGCATTTGAAAATTTGAAAAGATTGGGATCAAAGAAGGAACAGTTGCCACTCGAGAATTTGTCCTAGAGATCATTGATGAAACTATCTGTATGCAACGACCAAGTCATCAAAGCTATCAATAAGAAAAGAAACACATGACTTTCTATACAATTGATGGCAATTACTTGACCTAGAAGGATAGGTGTCGAGACAAAAATAGGATCGATGACAATTAATTTATAGAAAGGAACAGGTGTCGAGACAAAAACGGGATTGACGACGATTGCTATACATAAAAAGACAGGTGTCAAAGTGAAGACAAGGACAAACAACAATTATTTGAGATAAAATGTTAGATGTCAGAAAGACAAAAGACAAAATGAGATCAATTGCAGTCATTTGACAAGTGTCATAAGGACAAATGGTGAAGATAAAATCAACAGCGATTATCCAATATAAATTGATAGATGGCATTAGAGGATGGTTGTCATGTTCGCAATATAAATACCATCCAATAGTCAGCAAAAAAGCTTCCCCCCAAACACACAATAAAAGATGCTATCATTTTATCTCTAATTTTCCGCACTTTACTTTCAATTTCCTTTCTTATAGCCATCTATGTTTCAAGCCTTGTAGTTGTGGAGCACTGTATCGATGGAGTTCAAACACTGCCAATCAGACGCTGGGCAGATTTGTTCGAATTGGTTATGAAATTTGAAGTTCATAGTTCTTACTGATCGAATCTTGTCACGGCCTAAATTCATACTGCTTGACCAAGACAAAGGAGTTCTTATCCGAAGTCGCCATAGAACTTCGTCTCCTCTCATTAAAAACCGGAGAATGATGTTTGGTGAATTATATTTTGTCGCGGGAACATTTCCGGTGAAATATTAACATAGATCGTAATGAGCTTTAAAAAAAATTTCTAGTGGAAATTAATACCGGGTTTGCTTTCTGTATATAAAGATATCTTAGAAATTAGTCGAGGATTTCCTCTTTCCTCTAGGGAGAAGAGATAGTAAATTGTATTAATAAAAAGCAAAAGGAAGATGATTAAATGAAACAATGTATGGAAAAAATGTCCCTATTAGTACTTGCACAACAAAAATATGAGGAAAATAATTGGTTATATGGTCTCATCATCCTTCTCATGAGAATTTGCGAATGTTTTATGAAAGATGTATAGAATACTCTTACACCAAAATTCATAGATATGGCATTGAGTAAAAACAAGCTTAAAGCAGACATACGCAACATGTCTTAGGAGGCATGAATTTACCAGGGTCATGTGTCAATGATCTTGTACTTATGTACCAATTTTCACCATCTCTCACCATTTACTTAACAACTTAGGGTGTGTTTTTTCCGTTAAAAACTTCGTGACAAAGAAGAATATTTTTCATGAAATCATTTTCAATGAAAAGGGTTTAGAGAAAATGATTTCCTTTCTACTAGAAGGAGAATTTGTTATCCTCAACCTAAGCTTATTGTTTTCAATCCATGGAAAATGTTTTCGTAAATCAATTAGTTTTCCATCATCTAATAACCTGAAAATTAAAAAAATAAGTTTCCGAAACAATTTTCCTTCAAACAAACGGATCTATAGTCTCTAGACTTATTTTGTTTTGCTTTATAATTACATGGCTGGATCATCATGCATTGCAATCTAAGAAAGCTTAGTATCCAATTGTCATCACATTGATTTTGTTCATAATCATACTAATTAGTTTTCTTTATTATCTACGTAAAATCATTTGAACGCATTATTAGAGGCTACAACTAACATTGGCATCGTGTCATTTAATTACCTACTTTCTTTTCTTTTTTGGTGAATGCAAGAGGTTAGCCCAATGGGATGGACTTTATGATCTACAATCAGCGATCTACCATTACTAATGGAATCGATCAAATTGGCATTGAACTTGCATGCTCGACTCGTTTCTTTTTCCTATCATTTATCAAACTTAATTGAAAAACGGTTCTTAAGATTAATTGGTATTAGTCGTCCTAACTCCTTCACCGAAAGAGGATGCAGACACTCTGATATCTCCTTACATCGCAATTCATGTTGCATATGTCTAATCTCAACACTGGCGTTTGATTTTGATAAAGTTATTTGACATGCTTTGTCATATACGAAGTTATACAGATTGAGCCACCAAAGAGGCTACCTCGTGCGGATGCGCTATGATCATGATTGTTGGTCCGGATACCACTAAATAAGACATGACTATTAAGATTTTTGCATGAAAGATGTATAGTTCAAGATTCCAATGTAGTAGATAAAGTTCAATCGCCACATAAACAGTACATAAGTGAAAGTTCCAGGATCACGTATGCCAATACAAAAAGATAAAAAAGGAAGATAGCCCCACTACCTTCTCTTTCTTATTAGAGGGCTGTGTCACCCTTTGCTAATTCTGGCAAGTCACGCGATCCTTTGCGGGAGTTGTTAGAGGTTAGGCGACTTAGTGGGAGTTGTCACAAAGTTTGCCTCCTCTATTTAGGGTAATGACGGTTACAGTTTTCAAACTTTTGATGGGACGAATGGCAAAAAGTCCTAAACCTTTTGTATTAGTGTTAATTTAGTCCTAAATCTTTTTTTGGTGCCAATTCAGTCCTAAACTTTTTACATTTGTGTCAATTTAGTCATAAACCTTTTTATGGTGTCAATTCAATCCTAAACTTTTTATATTTATGCCAATTCAGTCCTAAACCTTTTGTTTTTGTGCCAATTTAGTCCTTCCAACCAATTTTGGCTAAATTTTGTTGACATGGACGCCGATCGGCCGGCGGTCGGTCACCGTCGCTGACGTGGACAACTTTAATAATATTTTTAATATATATATTTTTAATTTTGATTTTTTTTTTCTTTTTGTTTTCCCCCCCCTCCCTCCTTCCTCCACCCGTCGCTAGACAGGTGATCGGCCAGAGGTTGGTAAGATTGACCTCCCCGGTCATGGGCGAGGCTCACCCTCGCGTTGGGGAGGGGACGAGGGCCTCAGTCATGCCATGGCTAGGCGAGGCCCGACCTCACCGGATCTAGCGAGGTCAAGCCTCGCCAGTAGCTGGGCGAGGCATGACCTAGCCAAATCTAGCGAGGTTGGGCCTCGCCTAGCCATGGCGAGGCTCGCCACCGGCGAGGGCGAGCCTCGACAGCGGCTAGGGTGAGGCCCAACCTCGCTAGATATGGTGAGGTCGAGCGAGTCTTGCCCACGGCCGGTTAGGTCGACCTCGCCGGCCTCTGGCTAGTCACCGATCTGGCGACCATTTGGAGTAAGGAGGGAGGGGAGGGGGAAAAAATAAAGAAAAAAATCAAAAAATTATTAAAGTTGTCCATGTCAGTGCCGATGATCGGCCGGTCAATATCCACGCCAACCAAATCCAGGTAAAATTGGTTGAAAGGACTAAATTGACACAAAAACAAAAGGTTTAGAACTGAATTAGCACAAACATAAAAAGTTTAGGACTGAATTGACACCAATACAAAAAGTTTATGACTTAATTGGCACTAAAAAAAGGTTTAGGACTAAATTGGCACTAATGCAAAAAGTTTTAGACTTCTTTGGCACCTTTCCCAACATTTGCTCATTGTTCAATGTTATCCCCCAATTTTTTTTGAGTCTCTCTGAAGTTATAAAAAGCGGTTCAATGTGATCCTCCATTGAAATCATTGACAATATTTACTAATGTGGACAGAATATTCTTTTTTTTTTAAGATTAACAATTATTTTTGTTCAATTTAGTCCCCATACTTTGTTTATTTATTAGATTTATCCCGGAACTGTTTTCTTATTCTCTCTCTATTGTATCATGTCAAATTTAGATTTAATGTAACAGCCTGAATTTTGATGTAATTCCGGGATCAATAAAATTGACATTATTTCGCATTTTATTTTAGTAAGTCTTGCCTAGAGCTGATCACTCTTGGGATACTAACCAATGGAATATGGCTAACTGGGAAAATGGTACGTAAACCAGGGACCTGATCGTGAATCGGACACCGATCACGAGAAATGATGAGGGAATATTTTGGGCCGATGTGGGCCAATCTTAGGAAAAGTGATGGATTTGGTTTGGCAAAGGCTAACGATGTACAATCGGAACGCAGGTGATTCTGCATGACCGAACGTGCACGTGGCCAATCAGTCCTGAACTTGAACCAAATGATCGTGACCTCTGGGACTAGTGATAATTTCTCATCCTCTCAATGATCGGGACCGTCATGACTTGGATAACCTTAGGTCGATATGCATAACCACTAAACAACCACCCGTTAGTGAGAGACCCTGAAATTGAAAATTTAGCGAGTTTGATCACGAGATTGGACCCGGACTTCAATGTCAATTTTCAAGGGCATGTGCGACTATTTTCGCGATTCCAACGCCATATTATGTTGGCCACACACATTTGGGGTTAGTATAGTAAAAAAATAGAATTTCGACCGGGATCGGAAAAATAACCATTTTGCCCCTAAGCCAAAATTGATTCCGAATTTTGAAAAAATTAATGAATTAATTAATTTTGGATTTATCTAAATTATTGGACTCATTTACCATCTTACCCCTCAATTATTGGATAGGAAAAAATTCGAGACCAGTTGGATTAAGGGCAAAATAGTCATAGTGCTTGGATTGGCGACATGTGGCGTCCACTAGCCCACCCTATTTGACCGGTTTGACCCTCTCTCTCTCTCCTTACTCCCTCCATTTCTTCTCTCCCCCGATCGGCCATCCCTCCTCCACATTTTCCCTCCTTCTCCACCAACTTCTTCCCTTTGGTCGTGAAGACAGTCGCCGAAGCACCATCATCTGCCGCTACTGCTGCCTTGTCCGACCGCCACCACCACTCACCATCATCACCCCACCTCGTTTTCTCTCTCTCTTCTTCGTTCGGCGCAAGGAGATTGCCGGACCGTCGTGTACCGCCGCTTGGAGGCCGACTGCCAGACGCCACCACCACCGTGACCGTCGCCACCGCCTAATGCCGTCGGCACAGACTTGCACCGCCACTCACCCTCACCGACCCACTCTCTCTCTCTCTCTCTCGCCACCTTAGCCACCGTACGGACGCCAAGGACCACCGTCCGTACCGCCGAGCTGCCTTTGTACGTTGACCATTGTCGCTCGCCGGGAACGCCGCCGCTAGCTCCACCGTCCACCGGTGATCGGTCGCCATTCCTTGTTATCATGGTTTAGAAATTTGGTGAGTATACCTCCTAAACCCGGACTAGGACTAGTGTGCGATTGCTAGATAGGTTAGGTATTTTAGTGCATGTTAGGAGGATTTGGTGAGCCAATTGGTGGAGGTTATTGATATGTGGATTATGATAGACTTATAGATTGAATTGAAGGTGATTTTAAGATTGAGGACATGCCAAATAGTGGCTGTCCACGTTGGATTATAGGCGGGCTAAAATTGGCCAATTGAGGTCTATGTTGTTGTATTGCCGGAAATTGCCGGAGTGATTGATTGATGGCTCATTATGCTCAATTGTGCTATGACATACCGTGTGTTCGTGTGACCGAACCGTGCGAAGTGTGATTGGCCAATTGATAGCTTGTACTGAGTATTGAATTATGAAGTGTGTATTGGACTTCACGATAGTAGTTGGCCAAGTGAGCATGCTGTTTGTGATTTGGGCACCGTGTGGTGATATTAATTTGACTAAGTGCCTGTATTATGTTTGATGCTCATGGTGCATTGTGATGCATTGCATGGTCACGCATTGTGTATGCCTAGTGTGAGGCATGTGGCGAAATCCGAGGCACAGCATCATCAACTTGAAGAGGGTGTTGCGAATCATTTTGCGGTTTTCCGCCCGCTGACGCGATCGGCAGTCGCCAAATTGGCCTTGTTGACCATGGTTTTTACCTTCACAACCGAGACTAAAACGGAAATTGAGACAAACGGAGGCCATGGGATGATTCACCGACACCCCTCTTCAAGGTGGTGGTGCTCACCTCGCCCGAAAGGTCACCGCTTGACCGAAAAGCCGCGATTTCGGGCCCTCACGATCAACCCGAAAGTGGCACTTGGGTGATCATTTTTTGAAAGTTATGGCACTCAAGTGAGCCAAAAAAAAGTTATGGCACTTAAGTGTCCTCCGTATTTATGGCACTTTGTACTTACCCCGAAAATGTGAGAGAACGCGTGCACGCCATGAGCATGTGATCACTAATTATGCCCCAATCGCTTTTACGTGGGGTTCAGATAATAACTGACTATGTGTATGTGTGATCACATTTCGCTCTAATGCGTGTTACGGGGTGTGCCGTTCTCATACACTTTGTAGTAGGACGATGCCCGGTACGTCCGGAAGACGATCAACTGATGCGTTTTATGCGAGCTCTGGTTTGTAAGGTGATCAGTGTTGCGACTCATTCATTTTGTAGCGGGGCTAGAACACCGGGCTGTTTTCGCCCACGGTTGCGATTATGTGCACCTGTGCATTGGTACAAGTCAGATTTGATGCGTTTTACGCGGGTTGAACTTTAATTAATAATAATTAAGCATTAAGCCAGTGTGCAGTGTGAACCACAATGAAACATGGCATGGTGACGACATTTGCATGCATAAGAATGCATGGGCCAATGTGCGAGTGTGCAAGATTCGGTGAATGGCCTGTGAAACGAACACTGATGAGCGTGAGTATGCGCTAGGATGCACGGACACGCATTTTTTGCTTTTGAATCGGTGTACCGTCAAGCAGCGTGTCCGCTATGACACGCTTCCGACACGCTTTCGGACACGCGCGGTCAACGCGTGTGGAGATGACACGCGCAATGCACACGCGCGGCGACACGCCACCGAATCCGACCGCGATTTTCGAAGACGCACGGGTTAATTTTACAAATTTCAAAAATTTAGGGGTCAAAATATAAATTTATAAAAAGTAAAAAATAAAAAAGAAAAAGAAGAAAAGGAGTAATCGGCCGATTAATTGCTTATGTTCTCCGCTCTGTAGCCCTAAGATTCGCCTTGGTGGTTTTGCCTTTCTAGAACTTCCTTAATTTTTACCGCCTCATGTTCCGAACCAGCGTCCTTCCACCCGGGAGAGACTTGAGGACTCCCGTTCCCCGATGGGTCGGCGCGCAGAGGAACTAGATTGAAACCTAGTCGGTTCATTGAAGGTTCTCTCACGGTATTTTGGAGATTTGCTCTCAATGTTAGAGGATTTGAACGTGAGCCAAAGAAGGTGAGTTCCGGCTTTTTGTTTTCCAGCTGGGATTGGTGGGGGTTTTGATAGATTATAGATTGAATTGCGAAATTTTAAGGCCGTCTCTTACCGCTCGAGGCAATTGAGGTCTTGTTGGATATTTCGCCGGGGTCCTCCAACCCGATCTCCTCGTTAGCCACCCACCACCACCGCTCCTGTTGCCTTTGTAATGATCGCTCTTTCGGTAATTTCGGTCATTTTGCCCCTTTTCTTTTTGTACCTTCAAAGTCTGTGATCCTCCCATTTCTGAGGAAGATTCTGTGGGCTTCGATCAGAATTTGGATGAAGCTGGCGTGAATATAGGAATGGTTTTGGTGGTGCTGTGGGAAAATTTGGAGGGCTCTCTGTAGGTGTTTGTGCTGGGAATACAGAGCCATGAGCCGTGAATATTTATGTGCGTTTGTGTGTTGTGTACTTGTGTGTATGCTGGGTCCAAGATATGCTGAATGTATTTCATTCTTTAATGATGGCTTAAAGATTCCATGACCTTGTCCTTACTGAATTTGTTTTTCAGAGATCATTTGAGCAAGCTTAACCTGTTTCTATTTGTCGGAATTTTTGGATAGTTCGAGAGCAACTGAAAATGATTTTTGCTATCCAGTAACTAATATTAGAGCAAGGTTTCAAGTGTCCATTTTGAGTTGCATCAATTCTGCCTTTCATTTGTCCTGCTAGAGCCCTTATTGTTATATCAATATGTGTTTATTTGTAATATATATTAAATTTATGGTTCTTGTAATTGTATTTTTTGTAGAGTGATTTCAAGCATGGCTAGTAGCACTTCTAGTACCCAAGGGCCTACAGCTACATCTACCAATGAAGATCCCAATAAACCACTATGGAGGTATGTTACTAAGTTAGATACTCATAGTGATGCGGGGGGAAATTTATCTTGGAAATGCAGTTATTGTGAAAAGGATTTTAGGAGTTCATACACGAGAGTTAGGGCCCATTTGTTGATGATAGGTGGAAAAGGAATTGGAAAATGTGGAAAAGTAGAAAAAAAAGATCTTTTGGAGATGGAAAGACTAGATGAAGAGGTCAATACCAGAATAGCGAATATTGCGCCTAAAAATGTACCTTTGCCCCCTTCGAGTTTATCAATTGGTGGTGGTAGTGGTGGGATGGATTTATCCTTTGACTCCAGAAAAAGGAAGATTGGAAGTAGGAGTGGAGGATCACTTGAGAATGCATTTAACATGACTCAAAGGGAACATTTAGATCATGAGATTGCTATGATGTTTTATTCGGCGGGATTGCCGTTTAATCTAGCAAAGAACCCTTACTTTCAATCCGCTTTTACTTATGCCGCTAATCATAATATTGCGGGATATGTACCACCGAAATATAATTTGTTGAGAACCACTTTGTTGCAAAAAGAGAAGGCAAATATTGATAGATTGTGTTCACCTATTAGAGACATGTGGAGGGAGAAGGGTGTAAGTGTTGTGAGTGATGGTTGGAGTGACTCACAAAGGAGACCACTTATTAATTTTATGGCGGTGTCGGATGGAGAACCTATGTTTATAAAATCGATTGATTGTTCGGGGGAAACAAAGAATATGCATTTCATTTTTAACTTGTTGAAAGAAGTAATCAATGAGATTGGCCATGAGAATGTGGTCCAAGTAATTACGGATAATGCGTCAAATTGTAAGGGTGCGGGACAACTCATTGAGCAAGAATTTCCATCCATTATTTGGACGCCTTGTGTGGTGCACACCCTTAATCTAGCTTTGAAAAACATTTGTGCCGCAAAGAATGTGGAGACCAATCAAGTAGTTTATGAGGAATGTAGCTGGATTTCAGAGATTGTTAATGAAGTTATGCAAATCAAACATTTCATCATGAACCATTCGATGAGATTAGCAATATACAATGAGTTTGTCAACTTGAAGTTGCTTTCCGTAGCGGATACACGTTTCGCTTCGATGATTGTGATGCTTAAGAGGTTTAAGTTGATAAAAAGTGGTCTTCAAAGCATGGTTATATGTGACAAATGGAATATCTATCGAGATGATAATCAAGGAAGGGCTAAGTTTGTCAAGGAGAAGGTGTTGGATGATTTTTGGTGGGATTCAATTGATTATATACTTTCCTTTACGGCTCCTATTTATGACATGCTTAGAATTTGTGATACCGACAAGCCTTGTCTTCACTTAGTTTATGACATGTGGGATTCAATGATTGAAAAAGTGAAGAAAGCTATATATGAGCATGAAATGAAAAGGCTAGATGAAAAGTCTACATTTTATGAGGTGGTTCATACAATTCTTGTGGATCGTTGGACTAAAAACAACACTCCACTTCATTGCTTGGCACATGCCTTGAATCCTAGGTACGTTCTACAATTGTATGAGATTATTACTTTATTACTTGTTCTTTCTTTGACATGATAATATAATATTCATCTTACTTATTATGGTTTTCTATTTTTATTTTATTTTGTTAAATAAGGTACTATAGTGATCAATGGCTCAATGAAAATCCTTCTCGAGTTTCTCCACACAAGGATAATGGGGTCATGCAAGAGACGAAAAAATGCTTTAGGAAATACTTTCCTAACTTGGATGAGCGCAACAAGGTGAATTTGGAGTATGTAGATTTTGCATGCAAAAATGGGGAGTTTAGAGAATTTGATTCCATTCATAGTCGGTATTCCATGGATCCGAAGGCTTGGTGGGTTATTAATGGTGGAAGTGCACCTATGCTTCAAAGCATAGCCTTAAAACTTCTTTCACAACCTTCTTCTTCATCATGTGCCGAGAGGAATTGGAGTACTTATTCCTTTGTGCATTCGATGAGCAGAAATAAGATGACCCCAAAACGTGCAGAAGATTTGGTTTTCATTCATAGTAATCTTCGTCTTCTATCAAGAAAAAGCCCACAATATGTACAAGGAGAGACCAAGATGTGGGATATTGGTGGGGATGCATTTGACATGTTTGAAGATGTTGGAGTGCTTGAAGTTGCAAATCTTTCACTTGATGAGCCGGAGATGGAGTCCGATGTACTTTTAGAAGAAGTGTGTGATGTAGATGGATGACTTGTTATATTTGATGAACAAGTGTGGATTGCTTTTTTTGCTTTTTGGTTTTTGTTAAATGTTAAAATTGATGGTGGTTTGTGGATTGCTTGTTTTATTTTCTCTAAGTTTTATGGATAATTGGAATTGAATGTAGTTGAATTTGTTAAATTGAAACAATGAATTATATTAACAAATGGTGGCTCCTTTCTTCTTATTATTTATTTATTTATCGATTTGAATCAAATTAATTTATCATGTATATATAAAAATTTACTTTTTATATACGTGTCGCAACGTGTCGGAATTCTATATTTTTGAGAAATAACGTGTCGCGTGTCGTGTCGTGTCGTGTCGCGTGTCGCGTGTCGCGTGTCGGTGCTACTTAGAGTATGCGCATGATGTACGTATGAACCGAGTGCTTGCATGTGTGACTTGGTTATATTATTGAAATAATTAACCTGCAGGGTCAGCCAAGTGAGTGATTTGGGCCCAAGGGCTTAGATCGGGGGTTAAGTGTGGGTGATATTATTATGTTTGTTGTGGATTGTTGTTAGGAGAATGCATGCTAGCCTAGTCTAGGTGTAGGAGTTGTACTCGCTGAGATTCGTCTCACGGTTGTAATAACCCACCTTTTCATATCCCCAACCCTGAGCATGGTGAGGTCGCGCCTCTTTTTGGGATCCCTACACAGATCCATTCGACTTCGAGAATATACCCATTAGGGAATGGGGAAGCTTATGTGAGATACCATTCTGTAGTGTTTGTGAACGTGAGTGAGTATTTTTACTAGACTCAAGAGTATGTGGCTTGGTGCATGAAAGACGCAGATAAAAACATCAGACAGCCCCTCAGGACATTTGACGTTCCAATAGATATAAGTGGAGTGATGATACCTCAAATGGCTGATGGCGAGGTTGTGGATCCCCCAACTGCAGACGAGCCTGTGGCTATGAACTAGGAGCCAGGGGTATGGTACAATGATCTCAAGCCAATGGATGAGGAGGAGGTCGAGCCGGAGCTGGAGCCTATGGACCAGGACCCGGGCGAGGATGGAGAGGTTGCTGGGTTGGGATCGGATGTAGAGATAGGATCAGAGGAAGAGTTAGGACTATATCTGGAACCGGAATTGGAGATCGGTTCGGAGGATGAGTGGGCAGCTGCCCAGGTCACGGAGTCGGAGGAGTCTAAGCCAAGCGAGAGATCCTTAGAGGAGCCAATGGAATCTTCGGACCTGGATTGGGAGCATTAGGAGAGGCTAGAGTTTTAACAATGGAGACCGTTCCTTTTTTACCATGGTCTTCCTCATAGGTTTAGTAGACTCATCCTAACCTTAGCCACCTATCCCTTTTTGTTTAGCAGTGGCTGTTTACAAGTTTTGAGTTGATGGTACATAATGATATGTATATGTAAACGTTGTAAAAGAGCTTTTGATAGTAATATAAAGTGTACATATTTTTAGTTATGATGATGTTGTTCTGCTATCCATTATTTCATGTATTTATTGTCAGGGTTTGTTATCTATTGCTTCCGCTTGTGCTTATTCTCTATTTGGAAATCGGGTCTGCAACACTTCCTGGGACGTCGCACACAAATTGACCAAGGTAGGGATGTTGCATGCTGTGGGGTTCGGGGCGTGACATTTAATCTCAATACAAAATATTTATCGGTTATGTCACCATTAAAACCCAAACATACACGTTAAACCATATGAGTTACCAAATGCTAAAAGGATAAAGATATAAATTCTTTTATAAGAATGTTTACTTGTGTTTACACGTCATGAGAATCTCTGCATGTAAATAAACGTATCATGTTAGCACAAGGAACATGTTAAATTACTTAACTAAATGAGTTCAAGTCGTCATAAACAGGTAACAAATTCAATTTATACCCAATATGTTTATTATCCACTACAATTAAGATGATATGAACATATTAACACGTGTAGTGTGCATATCTTGTCAATGGGTTGCATCGAAAATTACCAGTTTTATGTAATAGTAATCGAGGTTTATCGTGTAATCTATTTGATGATCCTCACCATGCTCAAGTGAAGGCTATTAGAGAAAAAGGACCAAAATGTAATAATTTAAAAATGAAATTGAATAAACAAATAATTTTCGAGGACGAGATTGAACGAGAAAATGATAAGTTAGTAACTTTAACGACCACGTTTGCAAATTTCCTTCTATCTTTAATTGAATGACCACATTGAACAAAAATTTTAAACTTGAAGGATGACATTGTCATTATCCTTTTTTTGTATTATTAATCTGATGTCTTAATCTCTTATTTTACCTAGGACTGACATGTTGTGGACGCAATGTTGGCACTAAAATGAACACCCCTTAACGTTTTTACTTGGAAAGTGGTCGGATTTCTATTACAATGTGTTAAGACGGAAAAAAATATTTTAACAACTATTCTTTTATGAGTGAAAGAAAATGAATGGAATTGGCCCATTTCATATACGGTTGAAGAAGAGAAAGGAGAAAAGAATGGAAAGACGTCCAATTTATGTCTCCATGGCTATTTTGTTCTTGTGCTTCTTTATGGATTAAAAAGAATGAGAATTAACCTCAGTAACAAGGCCTTTGACTCGTTAAAGGTTGCTTTCATCAACAATTGACTCGTGTTCCAGAATGCTCCTTAAAAAACATATCGTAGCATGCAAATTCATTTTACTTATTGGAAAAATAAAATAGATGTCATCAGGACAAATATCGTAGGATTACAATATGGCAAAGAAGAAAAATATATGAGAAAATGAAAAATTAACCAGAAAAGAATATTTGGGATTTGATTGCTCTGATTCTGCATTGCAACTCTAGGGCCTTTTGGACAATTTCATGGGAATCAGCGAAATTGCGCCAAATCTATGATGACCAAAAAGCGAGAGAATCTCTATCACTTGATGTCACTTCCACAAAGATTTCCATCATGGGATTCTCTGTTTCCTCCTTATAAAAACATGGGGTTGGTCTTTCTTGTTCCTACCACTTCACCATAGCCAAGTTTCACCATACTTTAAAGCATTCATGGTGATGGTGATTCTAAGCCTGAATTCGTGTAGAATTTTCAGCCATTCAAGCTTCTTCTTTACTTTTGATTTTGTAGGCCAAAAAACCATGGAACAGTTGGGGGAGGAATGTGTCTTCCTAGGGATTGGAGGAGCTTACACGAGCACGGTCCACTTTAGATTAAAAAGGGAGGGGTACCACCACTTGAAGCGAATCTTGATGTAAAGATGAATTTTTCTAGTGTTGAATCTTCTCGGAGAAAGCATTGGAAGGATCGTTCTTTGCAATGGAATGTTCCCAAAGTTGAGTATTCGCGTACTAGCCAGCGATGATTGCACGATATCTTGTGCTCGAGGTATATGCTCTTAACATGTTTGACGTAATTCTATTGGATGTATGGTCGCTGGTGATTTTATCTACGCATGCTGGTTAGCTCTGTTTTACTCTAGTTATGGCACTAGATCAGACTATTTGTCTCTTATCAGGAAGTGACTGAACAAGTTGAGTCGCTTATGCTTAGCTAAAGCATCGTCAGTATGTGACTGTCTTCGAGTATCTGAATAAGTAGGTCTTGATCACACTAACTCTTTACATGAGTAGCTTGCGAGCAGCGAGTCTAGTGGACATTTTATGTATAATGTACTTTTTAGACTTCTGCTATATTCAAAGAATGTGTTTTGCGATGGTAACAGAACCAATTCGTGATGTGGCATGCTATACTGAATCAAATTTTCACAGCTTTATTAAATCGTACGTGAAAGATACCCCTCCAAGTTACTTTGGTACAGTACAACTTGCGAGATATGGGTACAGATTTTAGCTTTCGGTAGGATGAAAGTGTGCTTTGTTATAGTAGCCGAGAGTAGTGTAGGCAAGGTGATTCGCATTATGAGCTACTGCAACACTTCTAAGTTGGTAATGTTGCATGTGGGAGGATTTGGCAATTTTAGCTTTCGGAGCATATGCTGTTCGGTAGGGATGCCGATTTGGACGATGAGGGCTCTATATTCTCTTTATAAATGAGCAATTGAAAACGAAAGATAGACTTGCTTCTCACCTATTACCTGACTTGCCAGATGAGAAATGGGTTAGTGAATTCAGCTGGCTTTGGGCACATGAGATCTTAAATGGTGGGAAGTGCTGCCTTGAAACCTAGGCTGTTTCTTTTGATTAGAATTTTTTTTTGTTAAAGATGTTTGTAATTGCAAATTTTGCTTTGAGATTAGTTTGCAAAATGATAAAAGAAATTGGTATTACATTTTTGCTATATACACCAGAGTAATTTACATCTTGTGAGGCCTCAAGACCCATTTGGTTGTGAAATGCAGCCGTAACTGGGCCAGGGAGCGGACAACACATCTAAAGTACTAATCTTGATGAACCAAAATGCTTAAATGTTCAACCGTGCTTCACTATAGTTTAAGTTTCTTGATGTAGTCTTTATGACCGCAATGTAGATCAATTTGGTCATTTTATTCTTCTGCAAGAATGAAATCTTAATTCTTTCCTACAATCGGCATGGATAGCATATTCTCTGTTGAGCATATCATTGTTTTAATTCAATAGTATTCTCCTTTTATATAGTCGTTCAGTCTCTTCAATTCCCCGCTCTGTTGCTCTACCACTGCTCGTACTACATCCACAATTGAGATCATGCCAACTATCTTTCCGTCAATAACTGGAACATGTCTTATGTGGTGCTCTGTGACAAACACACAGATATGTTCTCATGGACTGGCAAAGTATCAAAAAATAAAAGACTGCTGATCGGGCCTTTATACACTGCAACAAGCTGAGTACCTGTCATAAGCTTCATTGCTTTGAGGATGTTTGTATCTGACGAAACTGTTATCAAGTTATTCTGAAAGGAGTAATCATACAAGGTAGTTCAGACATAACTAGTGTTTGCTCTGTCACTTGAAAAGTAGGACAATTCGTGAGAGGGCCAAACTCACCTCGTCAGTCATGATCTCCCCAACTCTGGTCTGCTTTGAGGACCTTCCTTGTGCAATTATCTTCTGCAAATAATCTGTAGAATTGCTTACATGACATCAGATTCTTGTCAAGTAGCTTTTGTTCATGAAATTATTGTTATTTCTTGAATCTCTTTTTTCTTTTCCCTCTTTAAGTTTGTGGCTTGGGAGAGGAGTTGATGGTATTGGATTTTGTCAAAGTGTAGAGTTGACCTCTCTGAGTATGTACCATACAATATTCCATATAGCACTCATATTACTTTTCAATTTCTTGCACTTGACAAGATCGTGTGGATGAGTTAGATTAATGAGCAATTTGATGAGTGCTCAACTATGTCATCTGCAGCCGTAGATGAAAGAGATTACTGGGATCACCTTTTTCTGTGATGATTCCTGCAATCAGTTGTTCTTGTCCTGGCTTTAATACAACCAATGACCCGATATTGTTCTGAGCCATCTGCATCATTGTCACGGTATTATTCATAAATCGGATGTATATGTAATGCACGAGAAATTTCATACAGCAAGATGTGGAAAGACATACATTCTTGACCGCATCATAAACGGTGTCATTGGACCGGCATGACAGCCAAGCCCCAGTTTTTTCTTCACCCTTTGTCACTAGGACATCAGCTACTGTCACATTTTCAAGACCCTTTTCACGGACGTCTGTAGAGGAGGAGACAGATCCAAACCGAGAGAAGATGCTATCTTTATTGGCTGTTATTCTCGCGTGCCAATCTTTCATAATAGCATTCTTGAGAGTCTCATGGCAAGAACGGATGGCACGGGCTATTCCTTGCATTTTGATACTGTTGATTTTGGGTTTAGGATAAAATTGGAAAGATATTTTTTACTGTAACGACAATATATAGGCAGTCTGAATGTTAGAAAGCTAGCACTAATTATCGCACTCGTCGAACTCATTCTTAGTTGATGTCTAGATTAATAGGAACAAACAAAGAAATTTTCATGCTATAGAAAATCTAGATTATTATCCACTCAAAAAGATCTGACAGATTTGGTTAGGAACAAAAATTGACGAGTTGAATCATAGATTCAAAAAGTTTAGTAGTTTGATCGACAGAATCGGTGTTGACATTCTTTTAATTGAAGTAGCACCAGTATGTAATAGACTTCTGATGCTGTGTTTGGGCAGAGAAAATTGCGGTTAAATTAAACTTAAACTGCATTTACGTTCTTAAAACGCGCTGATTCTTCAATGCCTTCCATCATCGGATGATGAATTATAAAAAAGCAAATTTTAGACATCAAACATACCTTGTAAAACCTTGTAATCTCGATAGAGTCCCGAAGATTTTCAAGTTCTTGCCCTGTAGTATTTCCCCGGGAAGAAAAAGAAGCAACTAATTTGACGGATGAATTGAAGGATAGATGAGGTTTAAAGTGGTCAAACAGAAGCTACATTGACGTTTTCAAGATTCGTCTGCACACCTTTTCCCCAGAATATCTTGTGCAGGTCATTTTGCGTGCAGTTGAGTTTATGTGAAGTTCTTTTCTTGGACGAGTAGGTGAAGATTTAGAGCTTGAGTATTAATAGCTTGCTTCTCTATTCGGGCATAAGCGCATGAAGAAAGCATTACATTATGTTATTATCATCTTGATGTGTAGACAGTTCCATGAGACAAGATGGGCCTGCACAAATAGAGAAACGAAGAGAGTCTCTTTGGGCCTACGACTCGTGTATGTACTTGAATAGTTTTACTACAATAAGAATAATATCATAAATGGTTCCTAAACTATAAGTGAATATTCAATGTAGTCTTCAGACTATATGAAAATATTTAAAAGTTCAAGGACCACAGTAAACATTAAGCCAAAGTTCACGGACCATATTGTATAAATCAAAAGTTCAAGGACGATATTGCATATTTGACCAAAGTTTAGGGACTCAATTGATCAAATAAACAGTTGAGGGAAGACATTGCATATTGTACCAAAATTCAATGACCATTTAAATCATTTTCCCTCTAGAATAATTCCCACGCAATGTAGCACGGATTGATCAAGTGAACATGCGATGAAAGTGCAATTATATCGCTGTAAAAGTTACCCAAATACCAAAAAAATGCACCAACTTTAAGCCTGGGACTATTTTGGCCAAAAACTTTGTAATGTCCTGGAGAAAGGCACGTATGTACTCGTGCCCAAGGGACAATTTTGGAACAAAATTCCAAGCATTCGAAAAACTGCATGTCCTTATGCATGTGGAACAATTTTGGCCTCCATTACATTTGCCATTGATAATTATTGGTGAATTATCAATCTGTCGATAGATAAAAGATCTACGATGAACAAGACAACATCATCTCGATTATACTTAGCAATGGTGTCAGCGAGATGCAATAGCAAGTTGGCCAATTCAATGAGGTAGGACCCAATCCTGTCCAAATCGTAACTAGTTAGAAAAAACTTTGCACGAGTCGTTGCTGGTTAGACACGATGTACTGATGTAGGTGAACATGGATATGCACCAAAGTAAATCATCTATATCCCAAAATTTGGAAGTGTAACACTATACACTAAAAGCTTACTACAATTTTTTAACTAAATGACAAGGCAATCCATGTGACATGTGTCATGTCATAAAAGATTTTCACCGCCAGCAATGAAGATAAATACTATAGGTTACAAATCACAAACAAGGCAATATCAATTGTAAAGAAACTCTACGTTTCCGATTCTACTATTCCCTCTTCCCAAAGTTGTTTTCCCTTCAAGCAATTGTCACAGCAACCATGACATTTATTGGAAATCCAACGATAGTGCTCGAAGCTCTTCACTTCTTTTGAAGTCACGCATAGCAAAAGCGCGAAAATACCTTCGACATTGATCTTAACCGGTTCACCTAACAAATGGCGTCTAACAATCTGAATCTATTTATGCTTACAAATATAGAAAGGAAGTTGATTCTTCTCAATTTAAAATCACAGCATCGTTCTACACGAGGGATTCCTATTCTTCAGTTCTTTATTTATGTTCAAAGTTCAATGTATAATAACCATCACTCGCTCTTTTCTATTGATATAAGTGTCACCCGATTGACTGAAAATTAGGATTCGAGATATGCACTAAAAATATATTGTAGTTCTACAAGAGTTCAGCCAAACCAATTTCTTTCACGTTCTTCTTTATCCGCAAAAGCAGAAAATCTCTATTACTCATATGAAACTTATTTTGAATTTGCTATACATTGATGACATGACAAGTGCCACATGGGCTACTGTTTCGCTGAAGTTGGATTGTCAACAAAGTATCTTTCACTGAAATTCGTTTTTCAGCTCTTATAAGATTGAGATGGGTTCTATGGTGATTTCGAGCATAAGTTATATCAATGGAACACAAGAAACATATACGCTTCAACAGAATTTAATGAACGATGAAGCCCGATGAAAGAAAAAGTGCAACAATAGAGATACAATGTCGGAATTTAATCCATGATGAAGACATTTGAAACTACGACTAAAGTACGAGAATTGAAAAATATTTAAATTGTGGAAAAGTAGAGGTATAAATAAATTCGTGAAAACGTTGAGTTCTGTAATTGATTAGGGATTTTTTACAAAAAGTGCACTTAGGGTACTTATAACCCTCTTCAGACAATTACAAACGGTTGTTACACATGACGATTACTAATTTTTGAAAGAACAAATAACTCCTTAATCCTTTTGGTGGTTACTGGAAGTTACTTCAGGAACACTTATTCAAAAGAAATTAAACAAATCCTAAATCAACAAATATGGACACAACCACCCAATGGTTATCTTCATGTATATTGCTCGCCATCAATATTTGTGACTTTATCAAGTTACTTCAATGCTCTTGTCGTTAACTTCACATTGTGTTGTCGATGACTTCATTAATGAGTTCTTGATTCCCTTCTAGTTATCGATAATTTTGTTAATAAATGACCAAACTCTGCTTTCATCGACTAAATCTATTACTTGTCAATAACAACTAAAAGTAGGTCATTTTTTGATGTAAACATATGTACCTTTTTAAAAGAATTGAATGATTTATCAATCATTCAATTATTTTAAATTAGATAATTAGGAGTCATCATGCGTCCTCTTACTATTGGCAAATTTGATTTTTCCTTGAAGAATCTTGCCTTGGTTAGATTCATCATCCGACATGTTTTTCCATGAAAGTCACATTTTGTGTAAAGTCTTTATGTGGCCCTCTATTTCCAGCCTTAAGTAGTTGCTCATACTTAGACACCCTTGTTGCCAATTGAAATAAATTGGCAAAAATTTAGCCTTCAAAATTTTCTCTAAAAATTAGGTTTCAATCCATTGAAAGCTAAATTTATGAATTCTTTCTTGGATAGTGAAGTAAGGCATCTATTTCTAGCCTTTTGAATGGAGCAACAAACTGATCAATTTACTCATTATTGTATTGATAGACTGTGACCGAACAATGATCGATACCTTATATATCATTTTACAAAATTGAGAATGGAATTGTCTGTTATAACATGTCTCGAGTTTGAGGCCGATAGCCGAAAACCGACCCAAGATTAAATGTTATTTGTGGATATTTGAATATTCCGAATTGGATATTTTATGGACATCAGAAATTGACCAATGCATTATACGAAAATTACTTTCGTGGTGAAGTCATGATCAAGAACGGAAGTTATTCCGTGTTACAGTAGGCCATGATAATTACACGGTGGACATTCAAAATATTGAGCAATAAAAGATGGGCATATAATTTTTATTTGCTACTGGATCTTTGACAGTGAAGAGAGGACATTGAAGAGGAAAGATTATTTGTCTCCTTTGTTGCCGTGAGGGAAGAAGAAATAAAATAAAGTAAAAGGAAAGCTTGATTGGATTTTGTTTCCTAATCTCAATCGTCGTGGACTTCTTTGACCGATTAATCTGGAACTTCTTCAGGCGGTGGGTTAATAAGTATATATACTCTTAATTGTTTTATATGTTTAGTTGAAAAGAAGAAAGTAATAAGCGGCGGCATATCTGGTGTGGGATTAGATCCTTCGTGATTTACATCCTGGTGCCGTATGTCTTCTTGCGAATTACATCTTGGCACGTGTTTGAGCGAATAAATTCTTGTGGTAAGAATTTATGTATAATTTATTTGTGAAATTGAGAAATTATTTCGTGAGGAATTGTAGAGCTAAATATTGTGTGAGTTATTTGGTAAAATTGGGGCTTGACAAATATCGAGAGTATTTAAGTGATTTGAATGTGGTTGTAATATCCGTTGTATCACTTGTTTTATAGTGGAATTCGTTGTTGCTCTCCTCATGGATGTAGGCCACTACAATTGAACAACGTAAATATGATGTCCGATTTATTTTCTTATTTGGTTAAATTTATTGTTCAATCACTTGCTTTCAACAACATTGTCTCTCTATTTATGCCCAATTACACACCGAATTAGGTGATAAAATCATTGTACCAAGTAAAAATAGTTTTCAACAAAGTCAAAGGAAATAACCTAAGTCTTAAAAACTTATTTGTACCTGCTTCTCTATATTGGGCTATACTCGACCAATGTGCTTAATAGTCAATTGTTCATCTTCGCCGGTAAATATGACAAATTTGGGGATTTCAAAGCCTCTTGGAAAAGGCTGGTTGCGATTTCCTAAAAAAAGGTATGATAACACTCTATGTAGCCCCAATCATTGTTGTACTTCTTCGATAAATAGTGTTAGATTCAATTGTTGATTTGGTTGGCCATTTTGCCCCATATGCAGTAACACTGGTCTTGCTAGATTATGAACTTTAATTGGCATGTTAAGCCTAATAGAAATATTCACATTGGGTGGAATTGGCCTTATGTCTTCAACAATTGTCAATTGACTGGCCTATTAACCAGTTTGATTTGTCAAATTAGGGTTAATACCACGAAAAACCCAAAACTAGTACATCTATGATAAATTTACCCCAAACTAGTACACCTATAATAAATTTACCCCTATGTTAGTTTCCATTAAATTTTAACTTAAATTATTGAATTGGATAATACGTAGCAGTTGACATGTGTTCCAGTTTAGGGTTTTATCCATCTGTTTATCACATGTAAACTAATTTGTGATTTTTAGTGGTATTAATCCAATTTAACGAAAGGTAAATTTGTCACAAGTATACCAGTTTGTGATTTTTTGTGGTCAAAAAATTAGTTTTGAGTAAATTTGTCACAAATATACTAGTTTGAGGTTTTTGGCAGTAAAAAAATTAGTTCAAGCTAAATTTATCACATATGTACCAATGTTGGATTTTTCGTGGTATTAATCCACCAAGTTATTAACAATTTTGTTATTTGGACCAACATCAACCCGATTATTCTCATCATTGTGACCTTGTTTAGAAGATTTAGGCCTTTGCATAATTCTTATAGGGGGTTGAATACTTTGACCAACATTATTGGCATCAAAAAGTGAAGAGGGACTAAGAACATACCTTCTTACCATTGGATTAGATAGTGGTAGTTGATTGGACAATCCTGACCTCGAGAAAATATCACTCATGGCATTGATGACGATCGGCTTGATGACGTTTAATATGTGACTCACAATGTAATTGGTTATATCGTTCTGTTGCTCTTTGAACAATCTCTTCATGGTGGCCAACATATGAAATTTTGGTGCAACTTCTCTTGTTTGCTCTTCAGTGAGGCGTTGGGGAAGGCATGCCTCCTCTCGAACAATCTCATCATTGCCTGCTCCAACAATCAAATAACAGAGCTGACCATTGTTGGGACCAAGAACTCATCCTCTTGGGACGGCCTCAAACCCAACCTACTCGATTTGCTGGTTCTCAGTGGACTCTCTCCATTGACTGCTACTTCACTGTGCTTATCTGTCCAACGTAACGGTGCTCTTACTAATTTAAATTTGTCATTGTTGACTATGTTAATGTGCAAATTTTCAGCAATTTTAAAAATATATTACTTCCACTTGTTATATGTTTAATTGATAAATGGAATTGGCGACAAAAAAAAAAGTAGATTGATTTGGATCAATGAAGCATGCATTTAGAGTTTGTGTTGTCACAATAAATGCATAGTTCTTTATAAGTACTCAATCTTTAGGTTTGATTGACCTTTTTATTTTATTTTATTTACTAACATCTTTTTTTTAAATTGATGAAAATTTTAATACAAGTAAAATATTGGGAGAAGATACTAGAAATGCCAAAAGTTGTGTACATCGCTCAGTTTAGTGCCAAAAGTTTTTTTTTATCACTTAAGTGCGAACTCCGATTTGAGTCGCCAAAAATTTGACGTGGCCATATTTTATTAATTTCTCAATCCTACGTGGCTCACTGGCATGCCCAGTCAGCATATAACCCCTAAACGACATCTTGTAAAAGTTGTCAATAGTGTTGTTTAAGTGCCAAATTTTAGTTGAAGTGATCACTTTAGTGCTAGTTTTTATTAAAAAAAACGATCACTTCAGTACTAATCGGATTATACGATGTCGTTTTGAACATCCACGTGGACTGGATTTTTAAAAAGAAAATATGCCAAGTCATATTAAAAAATTTAATTATAAAGGCCACGTAATTAATTTGGCCGAAATTAACACTTAAGTAATCGTTTTTTCTTTGATTTGATAGTTAAGTGGTTTGAAAAAAAACTATTGGCACTAAATTGAGAGTTGTACATAACTTTTGGCACTTCTAGTGTTCTTCTTCATAAAATATTCATATGAAGATCTAAAATTGAATTGAAGGGGCAGATATGAGTGTTCATAGGTTGGGTGAAATATGGATGTGTGTAGTAATTTGGATCGGATTGGCTACGAGTCACTAATATCGTATTGCATAGGAATGAGTAAATTTGGGTTGGACTATTTTCGATTCAACCTAAACAGCAAACTTGAGCAATCCGCCCATTTGACAGGCCTAGCCACAATACAAATACTATCAAAATCATGCCTTTCCACCTTCATCTTCGACCTCTTGCCCCAAAGCTCTTCTCGATTCTTCACTCTAAACTCAAATCCTTCATTTCAGTTTCTTGCGAAGTTGTTCCCTTGCAGTTCAGTGGCTCCTAAAAGCAAATTTCTCAAATACGGACCCTCGGCATGCTTGTTTCGCTTTAACAAGCTCAAGGAAAATGGCAACTACCTTCTTCGTTCTCTCAACAAATCTGCGAAGGATCCTACCAGGAGGGGTCCTTGCTTCAAAGATCAACCCATCCCTCGATCTTTTAACCACTTTTTCCCTCGGCCATTACAAGGAAACCTTTATGTTCATGAAGATTATATTTTACGGAATTTGTATGGTCCACTAAGTTTGGTCAATTTAAGGCTTTTCCTTCTTTTGATTATGAACTCTTTCAATGTTATTTACGGATGAAGTCACATGTGAGTTCTGTCTTGGAACATGCTAAAATTAGCTTTACCTTAGAATTTTGCTGCTTCGATACGTATTGAGATCTTGGTCAACTAGGTGAAATGATCAGATTTTGGTCTCCTTCGTCCAACTGTTTCTTCTTTCCACGAGTACCAATGTCTAAACCCTGCTTGACTTTGTTTCCATCATTGGCTTTTATCCATGCGGCTTAGAAGTCACTGAAATCGAGTCTTCCTAGTGCCAATACTTTAAGGGCATGGCCCCCGGTGAATTTTCCTCCGGCACATTTATGAACAACTTCCGACTCTGTTGATGTTTCCCATATGGAACACACCGCTTGGTTGCTTTATTGGCTTTCTAGAAATTTCTTCTGTCATCCATCGATTAAAGTGTCCAAAGATTGTATCGATTAGACTTATTATCTCGCCAAGGGTGGCATTGGGGCTACTTGTCCTTCCTGTTTTAAATAGAGGGATGACACACGCACGCTTGTCGATTGTGAGAAAAACTACGATGCCTTCTTCGGTCCATTTTTGGGTTCTCCAGGCTTGGGCTTCTCTATACTTCCCATTTTTTTTTTCTGATGATATATATATTCTTGATGAATATAGAGAGTCAAAGAGTAACCTCACATCCCAAATAGTGACGGGTGTCTACTTGTTGAAAAGATGTCTCAATTTGAGCCCAATTGAACGAAAATTGGATCCGAATAAAATATTTGTTGATCGTGAAATTAAATAAGAAGAAAAGGGCTTAGAATATATACGGGCTATTGGAGTCGGGGAAGAAAAAGAAGATCTTCTGTACTTACATTCCTATTCTGACTTGGCGTTGACTCCGTGCACGAGGAGGACTTAAAATAGGAAAGCTGTTGCTGATCTTTATACAAAAGATTTTGGATTTTAGATATCGAGCAAACCAAGATACTTGAGTTTCCTTCTGTAAGTTGGAGTTGGTTTTTTCAACGTTTGCATGTAAGAGTCAAAGTGGTATTGGTTCTGTTATATTTCATTGGTCCATCTATGATGAGTGTGTCCAAGAGACACCTTTTGAAGAGATGCAAGGGGAGTTTCTTAAGGGAAGTTAAGGTAACTTTCTCAGTATGTGATAAAAAAAAAAGAGATAAGTAAGTTCTGCATAATATAACTCTCTCTCTCTCTCTCTCTCTCTCTCCTTTCTTATCAAAGAACGATGAATAAAGATTCCGTATCTATTTTGCGAAGACAATCGGCATTAATGTTGTGGAACGATAATACTTTCCTTGCGATTGTATTCGGACTAACGTGAAGTAGATTCATCCATTGTTCACTAGTGATTCAATGTACGATCCTAGAAAATTTGTTTATAGTGCATCGAACAGGATAATCAAGTCTTCCAACTCTTACTTCCAATATTGGTATCAGAGCAAGGTTATGATCTTTGTCTTGTTTTTCTGTTGAATTTTTATGCTTGTTATTTGATATGGGAATCAAGAAGATGAACTTCATATCGTATGGATGTTCATTGCTCGGAAATTGCAACATGAATCGTTAAAAAAGAAATTGAACTCAAAGAACGGGTTTGGAGGATAAACATCAGTTTAGTTCTGATCGTTTTTCCGAATATTTTTCCGAAGAAAATCATTTTTCATCAAATAGGGTGAAAATACTCATTGAGATGATCAAAACGGTGGGTGGCATAGTACCGGAAGATGCCGGACGTGCCCACAGGTGCGGCCCGAAGCCACAGCGCATGGGCACCACGCGCCCAATGTGTTAACGCTACCAACGCGTGAGTGCCACGCGCCAAATGCGCTGAACGCTGCAAGCGCGTGAGCACCTCGCACATGTCGGCCAACTGGTGTGTGATGACGTCAGCAAAATGTTGGTAACTGACACGCTGATGTCATTGATGGCGTCATCTCGCCGACAAACCCACCCTCCGACTACCAGACGACCGGCGACCTGACCTGTCTGAACAAACCGACCCGATGACCTGACCCAATTACAGACCCGACCCATTGACCGATCAACGGTTGAACCGGTTTGACCGGTCGGACTGGGTTAAGAACCGATTTGAAGCTTGGAGTGTGAACTACACGCTACGCACTCAGACGGCATGTTTGGGCGCGTAGAAGCTCCGATTGGACCGTGGTTGGTGCCGTTGTGTTCATATTGAAATTCTCTATATTGTGGTATAATTATTTTATATATTTGAAGCTTTTAAAGGTATAAAAATGCGTACGAAACCATGAATACACGTATTTTTTTAGGGTATTATTGCATTTTTACTTGTATTTTCCTATGGTTTTGGAAATTCAGAAGCTGGCTTATATGTAAATGACTACATATAGATTGTGTAGAGCATGCTTCATTGATAGCATATTTATAAAAGCTTAACGTGCTTGCAATTTCAGTTTCGAGCTGACTCGAACAATGGCTAGAGATCATTATTTTTTTCATTATGTCTTGAATTCTGCATATGATTATATTTGATGTAATGAAGTATTTATAAGTTGGTGATGATTACGTGAGGTCATGTAATCATCTTTTCTAGTGGGACTTTGTAGGTCGGTAGAATTTAAACGAGTTTTCACCTAAAACTTAAAATTTGCGCAAATTAAATAAGTTAATGATAGTAGAATAATTGTACGTTGAAGCTGATTGTAAACATAATGAACTTTCGTTTCGATATCTTTTGTTGAATTATCATTAATTTAGTTTGTCTTTGCTACAAATTAAAATGTGTGTTTATGTGGAAAATGTGCTAGTATTGATTATGTGTTTATTATGTCAATGTGTAGTAGAAATTGATTATGGTTTCGACATCCAAGACCATTGTGGCTGACCTTAACAAGGGTGAGAAGCTGAACGGTGACAATTATGATATTTGGCATCGAAAAGTTCAGTATATTCTTGAGGAGCAAGAGGTTTTGGAAACCCTTAAATACACCATGGATGAACTTAAGCATGGAACTTCTGCTTAACACAGAAGAGATCAAGAAACTTATCAAGCTTGGAAAAAGAAAAACAGCATTGGTCACATCACGTTTCTGAGTTATATGCAAAATGATCTCATGTGTTAGTTTGAAAGTTATGACAAAGCTCAAGCAATATTTGCCTTAAAAGATAAGTTTGGGGGTACGTCTGCTGCTAAATTGAGGAGACTCACCATCAAATTTGACACATACCAAAAGCGCTTAAATCTAATGATGAGGCAGCATCTTTGAGAGATGTCAAACATGATACGTGAGCTGAAGTCGGCAGGTTATTATAAGGTCTCTTCCTGACAGTTGAGAATATATGAAAATCAATGTGATGCACAATGTGTGACATTCTAAATTTTGACTCACTTGGTATTTATGAAATGCTTAATTTTAATAACGCACTTGTAATAAATCTTGCCCAGACTTGATCACTCTTGGGACATTAACCAGTAGGGAAAGGCTAATTAGTGATCTAAATTCGAGTGAACATAGAACCTGACCATGGACTGACTTTTGACCATAAGGATTGATGGGGTGATATTTTGGGCTAATATAGACCGATCTAAGAATGATCATGCATCGATTTGCGAATGTTGTATAATTGGATTGCGGGTGACTCCGCCTCGCCAGAATACGAAATTTGCACGATCTCAAACATATTCCAAACGATCGCATTCTTTAGAACTAGTAATTGATCCTTGCAATTACATAATAATCGAGGTCGCCATGGCTCAAGTGAACTTAAACGTGGCTCGATTTAGTATCGACCATGGGTCGAATGTACAAATTTTCTTGAAAGCCACCCGTTAGTTTGAGATAAGCTCAAGTCGCATTTATTTGAGTTTGGCCATTAAATAGAGACTAAGTTTTAATGTTGAAAATTTTGAAAGTCATGACAGAGTAATTGGATGACGTCGATATTAATGTGGTTAATCTCGGATTTGTTCGGATTCGTAACAAAACTAAAATTTTGACAGGAAGTGAAAAATGACCGTTTTGCCCTTGGGATTTTGTGAAGACCAAGTGTAATGTGAGAAGGGCATTTTGGTCATTTCATACCAACTTTAGAGATATAAATTTGTAGACGATTTTGCCTCTGTACTTTTTGTGAAATTCCTATTTTACTCTTGGATATTTTTTGTGAGAGTTGATCTTGGCCGTCGATTTTTGGATAAGATTGAATCTTGGCCGTTGGATGGAAAGTTGAGAGGGGGGTTAGGATGGGAATTTTGGCTTGGGGTAGGACACCATTTATTGGTGTCACTCATATAAATTCTTTTCCTCTTTCTTTCTCTCTCTCCCTCTCACTCACGCCTACACCCTCTCCTCTCCTCTTGGATGAATTCCCTCTCCCCCTCCCCCTCCTGACGTGAAAGTGGCCAGCTGGCAATGCCTTTGGCCGCTGCCACACACCCGTCACCACCACCGTCCGTACGTGGTCGCCGTGAGGCCATCGGCGCCCCTTGCTACTTGTTGACGCCATCGTTGCTATTTTTCTCTTGTTCCACCACCCTTGGTTGCTAAATCTAGCTTAGGACTCCAGGTAAGTGATATCCTAAATCTCGCCTAGGATAACGGGTAATTTTTGGTTAGTTCGGGGTCGTTTCAGCAAGTTTTAGGGGTTACTTGCGAAGAAATTAGTGGACTGAGTTGGCTGAATTGTTTGGATGGATTTTTGATAATTTTAGAGGTGGAATTGAGGTAAGAATGGATTAAGTTGGTGATCGGGATGATTACGAGTTATTATCGGGAATTATTGCATAAAAAATGGGCCTAAATGTGATGTTTAGGGATTTTTCTGTGGTGGCTAAGTTGACATGCTTATTGTGGCTGAATTGCGGCGTGCTTATGTATAAATTACTATATGTGGTGAATCGGGATTTGTGGCATGAGAGCGACGCCCTTGATTGGTGAAAATTGACCTAGAATATGAAAGTTGTGTTAAATTAAGCTTGTGCAAGTGGAATTGATGAATTTGTGGGTTGATGTGGCTTGTTGGTATTTTGAATACTTTGGGTGTCATGTGCGGGTTGGTCGTATGAAATTGGCATGTGATGTGGCGTGCGCGTGATCACTAAAAACCCTGAGGCGTGTATTGTAACACGGGGTCCAGATAAAATGTGGTTTGTTGACGTGCTCCCTTGATCACATAATTACTGAGGCGTGTACTGTAACGCGGTGAATTAAACGTGTCCTGAGGCATGTACTATAACGCGGGACGATACCCGGTATTATCGGAAGACCACCAACCTTAGGCGTGTTCGTCTACGCGGGTTATGCCGTAAGTGAAGGATGTTGAGCTTGAGGTGTGTACTGTAACGCGGGCTAAGGAGTATTGTGAATATGAGACGGTTGTATGTGGACCGTGGATTGAAAGTTGGACCTGTGGTGTGCTTACGTCGGTCAAAAATGAATTAGATGCGTGTGCTCGAGTGAAATGGGAATTGTATAATGTTGTGCTTGTTAGGCGAGCGTGAGAATGGAAAGTGTTTAGTCTATCAATGATACATGTGCATACATTGGCCATGTTATGAGGATGAGTGTGTTTTGTGGTGACTATTTTGTTATAATGATTGGACTAAACTGTAGGGTGGTGCGTGTGCCGAGGTAAGGCCAGTGTGCTTGTGAATATTAAGCATGTCAATTGCTGATTGATTGTGTGCTTGAACATGCCTAGAGATACGTGTTAGCCTAGGTGGGGTTTAGGGTTTCGCTTATTGAGAAGTGTCTCATGGTTGTTAAACTAAATCATTTCAGAACCCCCGCTTGGACCATGGATCCTCCACCGCTTCTGCCTTAGCGTTTTGGGATCCCTATGCACAGCGATCATGCAATAGTAGAGTACCATATAGATGATAATATGGCTTGGATAAAGCACACTACATTAGTCTAAGTAGATATAGGATAACCCCTTTGGCAAGCCCATACTTATATAGCCTGGTGTTTCTGGGAGGATATGGACGAGTTCAATCTGGTTTGTGGTATCAATGCCCCTTTCAGTGGAGTGGGAGATTGGGATCCATCGACTATACCTCCTCCTAGATGGTGAGATGACCAGCCTCGATACTAACCTCACACAGTCAGGTCATCAGCATATACCTGCAGAACCCGAACCCACGGTGGCTAAGCCTGAACTGGAGCCTGAAGAGTCACAAGTGGGGTTCAATCCGATGGACATGGATTTATAAGAAGAGGAGCCCGAACAAGAACCTGAGGGAGAACTTGAGGAGGAACCGAAAAAAGAGCCAAAGGAAGAGCCCGAGAAGGAGCAAGAAGAAGAGGAGATGATTGAGGTCCCATTGGAGTCGGGAGATGAAGATAATCCGATTGAGATTGAGGCGGATTCTAAGTCTTCAGAGGAGTAGGTAGATCAAAGAGAGTCAGATTCAAGTTCTGGGGAGATCGACTCAGAGTGGACCCTATCTAGAGGTCATAGGGGTTAATTAGGGGTAGGGTAACCCTTTTTGAAGTGCCCATTTTTGGAATTAGTATATACCCAAACTAATTGTGCCTTTTGATATTGGTGGTGCGAACTTTTGAAGCCGGTTTACTTGTATAATATGTTTATTGTGAATATAGTGGGTGTAATGAAGTGATTGGTTGCTGGTCAAGATGGATTGTAATGGATATTGTATATATCGCAATGAAATATAGTGCTTGGTGGTCTAGTGATTCGTCTCTCCCTATTACCCCATGATTGTATTGTCAGGGTTTATATGTTCTCAATTCCGCCGTGTTCGAACTCTGATGCATAGGTTTGGGTCGACAACGTTTCCTGGGACGTCGCATTAATTAGACCGAGCTTGGGATGTTGCTCTCTGGTTGGGATTCAGGACGTAACACAATGAGAATATCGTCACTTTTGATGATATTGCTCATTATTTGGAATTAGAAGATGAGTGCCTAGAGGCAACAAAATCCTCTATCCGTGCTTATGTTGCTGAGTCAGGTTTGAGCAAAGCTTCGAGCTTTAAGTGCAATAGGAACCATAAATTCAACAACAAAGGGAAATAGACCGATCAGGCACTCAAAAGAGCTAAGACCTTCCGACGCAAGAAGTTGGGCGAGAAGAAGGACAAGGCTAAGATGAAGTGCTACAATTGTGGTAAACTGGGCTACTTCGTTCATGAATGCACTGTGTGACATTCTAAATTTTGACCCACTTGGTATTTATGAAATGCATAATTTCAATAACACACTTGTAGTAAATCTCGCCCAGACTTGATCACTCTTGGGACACTAACTAATAGGGAAAGGCTAATTAGGGATCTAAATTCACATGACCATAGAACTTGGCCATGGACTGACTTTCGACCATAAAGATTGTCGAAGTGATATTTTGGGCTAATATAGACCGATCTAAGGATGGTCATGGATCGATTTGCAAATGCCATATAATTCGATCGCAGGTGATTTCGCCTCGCCAGAATACGAAATTTGCGAACGTTCTCAAATCTATTCCAAACGATCGCGTTCTTTAGAACTAGTAATTGATCCTCGCAATTATATAATAATCGAGGTCACATTAGCTCAAGTGAACTTAAATGTGGCTCGATCTAGTATTAACCACAGGTCGAATTTACGTATTTTCTCGAAAGGCTCCCGTTAGTTTGAGATACGCTCAAGTCGCGTTTATTTGGATTTAGCTATTAATTAGAGATCAAGTTTGGGTATCGAAAATTTCGAAAGTCATAATAGAATAATTAGACGACATTGTTTTTGGCGTGGTCAGCCTCGAATTTGTCCGGATTCATCAGAAAATTGAAATTTTGGTAGGAAGTGGAAAATGAGCGTTTTGCCCATGGGATTTTGTGAAGACCGAGTGTAATGTGAGAGGGCATTTTGGTTATTTCATACCAACTTTAGAGATATAGATTTTTAGATGATTTTGCCCTTGCACTTTTTGTTCAATTCTTATTTTACCCTTGGATATTTTTGGTAGGGATCGATATGGGCCGTCGATTTTTGGGTAAGATTGAATCATGTCCATTGGATGGAAAGTAGAGAGAACGGCAAGATGATAATTTCTCCGAGGTAGATTTAGACTAGCCTTTTTCTTTTCGTTTTATCTCTTTTCTCTCTCTCTTCCTCTCATTTCTCACACCTACCTCTCTCTCCTCCTCCTCCCGACTGAGTCCCCCTCTCCCTCACCTCTCGGCTAGTCTCTCCTCTCCTTCCTTGCCTTGAGCGCATGGCCAAGCAAGGCCAGTTGCCGCTCGCCCAGCCACAATCCGCTGTTTAGCCATCAAACGTTGTCACCACCGCCGCTCGCCAAGCTGCTGCCTTGCTGAGGCCTTTGTTGCTACTTGCTAGGCTTTTCTTGCTTAGATTAAAGGCAAGTTTCTTTCTAAACTTTGATTAGAGTTGTCACATCCTCAATTTTAGTCCCTAGAAAATGTCTATGTTTTAAGTTTGATGGTTTTCCAATTTGAACTAAAATTTTTACTCTTGTTTTGGAAAACCGTATTTTGGATCCTTGGTACCCTTTCGTTTTGTTATTTTTGGGGAGACTTTTGTGATCTGAATTTCCAAACACTTTCTTCTTGAAAGTTGTTCCAAATATCATGAAGTTTTACATACTTTAATTTCAGAATTTTTGGAGTTGATATGAGTGGTACGATGGACCGTGTGAAACTGCCCAGTATTTTCTGAGGCGATTTGAATTCTGGACAGAGCTTACTTTGAAAAACAAGAATTCTATTCTAGCGAACTATTTTTAATTTGTCTTTGAGTTACTAAAAATGGTATTTATAGAGAGATTCTAATTCCGTACTCTTCATGAAAAATCTTTGTTAAGGCCTTTCCCGCCCATTCTCTACCCTTTAGTTCCTGTTTTATTAGGGTAAGTGAGATTTTACTACTGGGAAATGATGTTGAAATATGTTGTATCATGAGCTTTCCCCATTCTCAATACTTGGTGTTCCGATGTTGTGTTATCTATAACAAGTTTGCCTTGTTTCGTGTTTTTACATGTTATCTAACATGAATTAGAAACCGAGGCGCGACACATGAGGTAAACCATGACTTAGCTATGCCTGGGAATCCTTGTTTTATGCTTGCTATGCCCGTCGTTGTTTGATCGGCCACGGAGGCCGGTACGGTAAGAATGTTTCGCGTAATGACGATTGATATGTCCTCGCCTATTAGTAAAATTTCACTTGTTGAGTCTCCCCGACTCATGCCCCATTGTTTTCCCTTTTTCGGGTCCGTAGGGATGGCATCTCCCCCAGCCTGAGTTGGCAATCCCGTGAAGCCGAGAGCCGAAATGCTCACCGTGATAAATGTCAAAAAGACCGCGCCTACCGTCAAATCACGATGCTTGTGACGATTCGATGAGGGCCTAACGAACTTGGTGCCTCATCCGTACGTAGGTTCAACGGTGCTTTGGCAGTGTGGGCAAGCTGGCTCTGGGATAAAGTCACGGCTGGGATGTGAGATGGCCAAGCGGATAGGACCGAGGTGAAGGTGAAGAAGTAAGGAGCGAGAAGCTATAGTGGGTATAGGTTAACCTAAGTCAAAATTTGCTATTTATAGTCGGCGTTGGATTATGTGTTGTTTGTCATGACCCAAAGGGCTTGTTAAAACATATTTGTATGCATTGTAAACATAAAGTTTGCTCATGATACTTCTTGTCTTATTGTCGCGTGTGTATTGATTGTGATTGTCCCGAGATATGCTTTTGCTTGTGTTTAAATAAAGATAACAATGAACGGGATGTCACATTAATGACCCCAAGGTCGGGGCGCTACAGATTAATTTGGTATCAGAGCAGGTTCCCCTCCAGTAAGTGCAAGTTCGGTGTTGAGCCAAGAAGAGGCTGTGGAATCCTGAAAGGGCCCGATCCGATGAAGGTGGGGAGTGGTCGCCGAGGTAGAACTTGATCAAAGAGCGGCTCTTGGCTATGAAGTGGACGCCGGGGCATGAGGCCTGATCAAGGTGCCGCTTCTAGCAAGAGTGGTCGCCGGGGGTTAAAGACCTGAGCAAGGTGCGACTCCTAGCAAGCTTTTAAGATTATGGGTAAGATAGGAAGAAACCGAACTATGCACTGAATGGGGGAGAATGATTCTGAAATCCAAGCGAAAATAAAGACCTGGAGTGATAATGTGCTCTGAAGTTGAGGTAGTTAGCTAAGAAACACCCTTGCGCATGTGAATGATTGATTGTGGTTGAATAGGTTGTGTACTAATATTTGTTTGTGACCACTGACCTATTCTTGTGTTGTAGAAAGACCTCTTAGAATACCAATATGAGTGTTCGGAACCCGACTGCGACCTTGACCTTGAAGGGGAAGTCACATCAAGATACCCGAATAGATGAAATTCTGCAGGCTCTAGCGACTATGGGAGAATTGTTGGGATAGCAAGCCCAACAACGAATGACTAATGCTGAGAATGTGGCAGCAAATGGAAATGGTGGCTGTACGATGCACGAATTGGTCGAGCAATTTTCAAAGCTCCAACCCCCGAAATTTATCGGAACTGGAGATCCCGAAGAGGCGGAATCTTGGATCGATAAACTCCAGAAGGCATTTGAGCTTTTGAGATGTTCTGAGGAAGAGAAAGTTACCTTAGCAGCCTATCAACTGCAAGGTAATGCCAGCTATTGGTGGAAAGTGACCAAGGAAATCGTGTTCCTAGAAAATACTGCTTCAACTGGAATGCTTTCGTTGAAGCATTCAACAGAAAGTATATTTCAAAATGTGCTCGTGACTGAAAGATGAAGGAATTCTTGCAACTTCAGCAGAACAACATGACGGTGGACTAGTACGAAGCAAGGTTCGCTCAACTGTCAAGGTACGCCCTTAAATTTATTGAAGATCCAGTGAAAAGAGCAAAAAGATTCCAAGACGGTTTGAACCCAAACATTTGGAGACAGTTGGTGCCGCTAAACCTCAAGGATTACAACAAGCTATATGAACAAGCCAGCCGGTGGAGAAAGAGTCCCTAGAACGCGCTGCCACGGCGACTAACCAAGGAAAACCCTATCATCCGGCTTCTCAATCCAACCAGCATTATGACAAGAGACTGATGTCGAGAGAAAATCGTTTCTCCACTCCCTACAAGAAGATAAAAAATCAAAAGCCAATTTTCATTGCAGGCGATGCTTGCCATACTCACAGAAGGTTTCATGGAAATGCTCCGTGTTCAAAACAAACGGGAGCATGTTTCGGTTGTGGTCAACAAGGCCACCGTATAAAGGATTGCCCGCAACGACAGCAAGTGAAGCAGTCACAACAACCACAGGCGATGCAACAAAAAAAAATTCCATTGCATGATAATCGTCCTCCAGCTCAAGGAAGGATTTATGCAATTACTTAAGAGGAAGCAAAAAACTCCAAGAATGTTATTACGGAAACTTGATAAATCGGGTGATCGGAACTGTACTTGTATAGTTTTAGCATAGTATTTATGTACGACGTTTCAATGTATCGAAAAATCCAAGCAAGCAAGCATAAGAAATATTTATGGTAAAAGGTAAATCAGAGTGGCGCAGCGGAAGCGTGGGAAGCCAAAGCTAGAAGATTTTCCATCAAGAAAATTTTCGACGTTTTTCGAAAAAGCTAAACAAGGCTATCTTCAGAAAGGAAGGTAGAATCCAACTGTAATAACGGTTATTAGCAAAGCATCAAGATGGCGCCATTCGAGACATTATACGGTCGAGCTTGCAGAACTTGGTCTATTGGAATGAGGTCGGGAAAAGAAGGTCAGGGGTCCAGAGCTAGTCCCACTCACGTTAGATGCTGTCCAGATAAGTAGAGAAAAACTTAGGACGGCACAAGTCGGTAAAAGAATAAGGCTGACAAGTGTAACAGGGTCGAATTTCGATGTAATTTCGAGATAAATAAAATTGACATTATTTCATATTTCATTTTAGTAAATCTCGCCCATAGCTGATCACTCTCGGGATACTAACCAATGGGGTATCGCTAACTAGGAAACGGTACGTAGATCTTTGGAACTAGTGATAATTTCTCATTCTCTTAATGATCAGGACTGTCATGACTCGGATAACCCTAGGTCGATACATGTATACTTTAAATAGCTGGCCGTTAGTGAGAAACCCTGAAATTTGAAATTTAGCGAGTTTTGGTCACGAAATTGGATCCGGACTTTGGTGTCGATCTTCGAGGGCTTAAGAGGCTATTTTCATGATTCGGACGTCATATTATGCTAGCCACACATGTTTGGAGTTAGTTCAATCGAAAATTGGAATTTTGACTTGGAAGTTAAAAATTACAATTTTGCCCTTTTGGACACCGACGTTGATTTTAAGCCTGTATGAGATTATTTTTCGAGGTCGATATTATTTTAGGGTGGCCACGCATTATGGTCACAAATTGAAATTTTGGCTCGGAAGTAAAAAAAAATTATTATTTTATTCCTAAGGATTTTGAAGCCAATTTCTGAGGGCTTATGCAACTATTTTTGCGATTCCAACGCCATATTATATTGGCCACTCACATTTGAGGTTAGTATAGCTAAAAATTAGAATTTCGATCCGGGATCGAAAAAATGATCATTTTGCCCCTGGGTTATTTTTGGGTTCTGAATTTGGAAAATCATTTGGGATAATTAATAATGGATTTTCAGCTGAATTATTGGACTCAATTGTCCTTTTTCTCATCAATTATTGGATGAGAACGAATTAAGGCCGTCGGATTAGGGGTATTTTGGTCAAAATTCCTGGATCGGCGACACTTGGCACCCACCAGCCACCCTATTTGACTAGCCTTGACTCTCTCTCTCCTCATTTGGCCGGCCCCATCTTCTCTCTCTCCCTCTTCCTCCTTCTCGGCCGCCGTCCGAATGCTGTTGAGTTCGGGATCACGCCGCCCGATCTGCCATCGCTCTGCTGACCTTGCCTCACCACCATCCCGTACCACCTTCCTCTTTTCTCTCTTTCTCCTATTTTCCCTCTCGGTCACATGAGACCGTCATCACCGGAGCTCGCACGACCGAGCTGCTGCCGCCGTAACACTTCAACCATCCATACGTCGCAATACATCGCCATCCCCGTACACCGTCCGTACGTCGCTGTCGGAACGCCGTCGCCGGTTCCACCGTTCACTAGTGATCGGTCGTCGTTCCTTATCGTTGTGATCTAGGATTAAGTGAATATACCTCCTAAACCTGGATTAGGACTGATAGTGCGCTTTCGACCGGGTTTTGTACATTTGCGTATATTTAAGATAGGATTGATGATAGATTGGTGGAAATAAAATTCGAAGAATTTAGTGAGATTATTATAGAAAATTATTGGGCTCCGATTGATGGAATAGTGGTTGTCCGTATTTTAAGGAATGTACCTGATTATAACGGACAATAAGAATTGTTAGTTGAATGGCTGAGATTACCCGAGGTGATTAGCTGTTGACTGATTAGTGATTAATTGTGCTACTTGTGAAATGCCATGCTGTGTGCTTGTATGGCTGATTCGTGCGAAGTGTGATTGGCCAACTAACAGCTTGTTTTTATCATTGAATTGTGTATTATGAATTGGGCCGCATGGTATTAATTGGCTAAGTGAGCTTGCTAATTGTATATTGGGCACTGTGTGGTGGCTTTGGTTTGATTGAGTGCCTATAATTTATTGATGCTCATGTTGCACTATGTTGCATTTCATGGTCACGCATTGGGTATGCCGAGAATGAGGCGTGTGATGAAATTGTGCGAGAATGTGTGCCTGACATGAGCATGTGATCACTTAATTATACCCTGATGCGTTTTACGCGGGGTTTAGATAATAACCAGTTGTGTGTATGTGTGATCACATTTTGCCTCGATGCGTGTTACGCGGGGTATGCCGTCCTCATGCACTTTGTAGCAGGACGATGCCCGGTACGTTCGGAAGACGACCAACTTGATGCGTTTTACACGGGCTTTGGTTCGTAAGGAGATCAGTGTTGCGCCTGATGTGTTTTGATGCAGGCTAGGGACACTGGGCCTAGAGCGTTTTTACGTTGGCCATGGAGTGTTCTGTTTAAGAAAGAGACCTGATGCGTTTTTACGCGGGTCGAATTAAATGATAAATTGAGCATTTGCCAGTGTGTTAGTGTGGGCTAGTAAGCCGAAACATGAATATGGCATGAGAATAGCATATGCATGCATAAGAATGCACGGACCAGTGTGCGAAAGTGCGAGACTCGGTGAATGGCATGTGAACTGAACACTGATGAGAGTGAGCATGTGTATGACGTATGTATGAATAGTATATTTGTGTATGTGAATTGAGCAATATATATATTGAAATGCTTAACCTGCAAGGGTTAGTCAGGTAAGTGACCGGGGCCCGAGGGCCCAGGTCGGAGGATGATTGTGACTGGTATTGCTTTGTTGATTATGATATTCCTATCAGAAGAATGCATGTTAGCCTAGCCTAGGTTTAGGGGTTATACTCGTTGAGATTCATCTCATGGTTGTAATAACCCACCTTTTTCACCCCCAGCCCTGAGCATGCCGAAACCACCACCACTTTTTGGGATTCTGTCAGGCATTCACCGACGATGAGAGTCTTCCCCTCAGGGAATGGGGAAGTGTATGTAAGATACCGATCCATAGTGTTCGTGGAATGTGGGTGAGTACTTTTATCAACCTCAAGAGTACGTGGTCTAGTGTCTCAGAGACGCGGATGAAAACATTGGGCCCCCCTCAAGACTTTTGACGTCCCGGTAGATATAGATGGAGTGATGATACCCCAGATGGCCGATGGCAAGATTATGGATCCCTAGATTGCAGACTTGAGCCTATAGGCATGGACCATGAGCCAGGGGTATTGTATGAGGACCCCGAGCCGATGGATGAGGAGGTTAAGCCAAAGGTGGAGCCCATGGATGAAGACCTAGATGAGGTTGCTTAGGTAGGGTCAGACAAGGAGTTAGGACTGTATCTAGATCCAAAGCTGGAGATGGATTCGGAGGACGAGCGAGCAGTAGCCCAAGCCATAAAGTCGAGGAGTCGGTATCTAGTGAGGAGGCTTCCGAGGAGTCGTCAGATGATCCTACCGAGTCCTCAGATCCGGACTGGGAGCCGTAGTGCAGGGTGGAGTGATAGGAGTGGAGGCTATTTCTTTTTGATGATGGTCCTCCCTGTAGGTTTAGTAGACTTACCTTAGCCACCTAGCCCCTTTTTGTTAAGCAGTGGCTGTTCTTGATTTGATCTTTGTATAGTCGTGTTTGTATATGTAAATATATATATTGTAGAAACAACATTCGTTAGTGATATATAAAGTATATATATCTTCAGCTGTGTTAATTGTTATTTGGCTGCCCTTGGCTCATAATTATATTGTTAGGGTTTTATCTATTGATATACTTTGCTTCCCATGTGCATTGTCTCTGTAAAGGTGTTGGGTCGGCAATGCGTCCTAGGAGCGTTGCACCGCAATCGACCTAGTGGGATGTTACCGCTTCGTGGTGTACGGGGCGTGACAATCCCCGTTTAAATTAGTATCAGAACAAGGTCAGCTCGGTCCAATCTAGTCGAAGCTTGGAGTGATAAGGAGCAATGAGACCATGGGTAGCCAGTAGGGTGACCTTGTGTGCTATATGTATCTCCTGACAGTTTGTGTTTGTGTTTGTGTTTGTGTCTGAATTGCTTGACTGTTTCACTTGTAAAGTGTAGGTGCAGCAGGACCTGAGGTGAGTATGCAAATCCCTTGGGTGATGACTTGGCTAATTCTTATTAAGCCGCATGCTGATTACTTGATTGTTGTTTAATACCTGCCTAGGACTTAGACTGTGATAGATTGGATAAGTCTTTAATTCCTTAGTGGAATTATAGTAAATAGTTGTATAGCCAGGTAGCAAAGATCAGTAGGAAGAAAAGAAAGGAGCCCCAATGTCAGTCTAACAAGGGAGCCTGTGTGGCTAGAGACCCAAGATTTGACGAGGTGATGCATACTCTGTGAGAAATTGGGCATATTATGGGATTGCAGGCTCAGGAAAGGGCCGCAGCTTATGATTAGGCAGCTGAGGCCGTGTTGATAGTTGGTAATGGAGGAAATCGGGCCCATCAAGGGCAGGCTCAACTAGCAGGGGTTAGGCAGATGCCCCAATTAGTGGAACAATTTATGAAGTTGAAGCCGCCTAAATTTCATGGCCGTGGTGACCCCGAGATTGCGCCGAGATGGGTAGAACAATTTATTAAGGTTTTGGAGTGCACTGATGAAGAGAAGGCAAAGTATTTCATGAAGGAATGGCCCTGACTTGGGCGATATTTGTGGAGAATTTTTATAAGAAGTATTTCTCGGAGAATGCCCAGGAAAAGAAATTGATGGAATTTATGCAATTGCGCCAAGGCCAGATGACTGTTAACTAGTATAAAGCGGAATTTGCAAGGTTGGCAAAGTTTGCATCGACTATGGTAGAAAATCCGTGAGATAGAACTTGAAGATTCTGGGATGGACTGAAACTAGATCTTCAGAGTATGATTCTGTATCATGATATCAAGGATTAAGGGGAAATGCATAGACGGGCTCAGATTATGGAGCGAGATCAACAGGAAAGGGCAGTCGCTTTGGGATCGCGATTTGCCCAGAATAGAGATAACCGTCGTCTTGGGAAGAAGCCAATAGTTGACAACAGACGATTGGTTCCCCCAATTAGGCGAAATATAGGAAAGCCGAGCCTCCAGCCGAGTAGATTTGGGGCATGTTTCAAGTGTGGGAGTCTAGAACATCAGATTCAGAATTGCCACAACTGCAATCCTCAGGACCGCCTAGGTCATCGCCTTTGCGAGTTGGAAATCAAGCAGGACCTCCCCCGCCGGCCAATCAAGGATGACCGCTAGCTCAAGGAAGGGTCTATGCCATAGCACGCAAGGAAGCTGAGAATGCGCCGGGCGTGGTCACAGGTACGATTTCCTTATGTGATCTTGCCGCTTATGCATTGTTTAATCCGGGAGCGACCCATTCTTTTATTTCAGAATAGTTTATTAAGTTGGTTGGTCTAAAACCAGTATTGCTTGAGAATATGCTTTGTGTGTCAACACCCATGAATGATAAGAAGAGAGTATCGACTTGGCAGTATTGGCCATGATTGTAAGATAATTATTGGGGGTAAGGAAGAGAGTATCGACTTGGCAGTATTGGCCATGTTCGATTTTGATGTACTCATTAGGATGGACTAGTTAGTCCAACAGAAAGCTGTATTGGATTGTAGCGATAGACAATCCAATTTAATCCGGATGGACGCCCTAGTTTTGTGTTTCAGGGAAACCGAGGAGGAACCTCGATCCCTTGGATTTCCCCGCTTGAGGCGACCAAGTTGTTGGATGATAGAGGTGATGGATATTTAGTGAATATTGGGGATCTAATAATGGCGGAACCTAAGTTGGAAGATACACCTATAGTATGCAATTTTCCCGAGGTATTTCCTCAAGAATTGCCAAACTTACTGCTTGAGCGAGAAGTAGAATTTGTGATTGAACTAGCCCCTGGGACGAAACCAATTTCGAAGGCACCATATCGGATGTCCCTATCGGAATTGAAGGAGTTGAAAGTGCAAATACAGGAATTGTTGGACAAGGGTTTTATTCGCCTTAGTTCATCTCCGTGGGGAGCGCCAGTCCTGTTTGTTAGAAAGAAAGATGGAACTCTGAGGTTGTGTATAGATTACCAGCAATTGAATCAAGTGACAGTAAAGAATAAGTATATGCTGCCGAGGATTGATAATTTGTTTGATCAATTGCAAGGAGCCTCAGTGTTCTCCAAAATAGATTTAAGGACCGGGTATCATCAATTGAGAATTAAGAACGAGGACATCCCTAAGACTGCTTTCAGGACCAGATATGGGCATTACGAATTTACGGTTATGCCCTTTGGATTAACAAATGCCCCGACTGCTTTTATGGATTTGATGAATCGGGTGTTCAAGGAATTCCTAGATCAGTTCGTAATAGTTTTTATTGATGATATTCTGGTGTACTCTAAGAGCCTCGAGGAGCATGAGGTACACTTGGTTGTAGTGCTACGGACCTTAAGAGAACATGCTTTGTATGCTAAGTTCAACAAGTATGAATTTTGACTTAGTCGAGTGGCATTTATTGGACATATCGTTTCTGGGGATGGAATTTCTGTAGATCCAACAAAGATTGAAGCAGTGACTAAGTGGCCTAGGCTCGACATATGTAACTGAGATCATGTAATAGCCCGAATTTCGATGTAATTCCGGGATTAATAAAATTGACATTATTTCGCATTTCATTTTAGAAAGTCTCGCCAAAGTTGATCATTCTCGGGATAGTAACCAATAGGGTATGACTAATTAGGAAATGGTATGTGGACCAGGGACCTGATTGTGAATCGAATACCGATCACGAGAAACGATGAAGGAATATTTTGGATCAATGTAGGCCGATCTTAGGAAAAGCAATGGATTGGGTTTGGCCAAGACCAACGATGTACAATCGGATCGCAGGTGATTCTGCAAGACCGAAACTGCACGTGGCCAACCAGTCCTGAACTTGAACCAAACGATCGTAACCTCTGGGATTAGTGATAATTTCTCATTCTCTCAAAGAACAGGACGGTCGTGACTCGGATAACCCTAGGTTGATATGCGTATGCTCTAAACAGCCGCCCGTTAGTGAGAGACCTTGAAATTGAAAATCGAGCGAGTTTTGATCACAAAATTGAGCTCGAATTTTGATGTCGATTTTCGACGGCTTAAGGGACTATTTTTGGGAATCTGACGTCATATTATGTTGGCCACACATATTTGGGGTTGGTATAGCTAAAAATTGGAATTTCGACTCAGGACCGGAAAATTTACCATTTTGCCCTTGGCCTATTTTTAGGGCTCCGAATTTTGGATTAATTTTGACGTAATTAAAATAAGTATGTCAGCTCAATTATTGGACCTTGGACGCTTTTACCCCTCAATTATTGGATAAGGGCAAACGGGGACCATTGGATCAAGGGCATTTTGGGAAAAATAAGCGAATTGTCGACATGTGTCCACCCAAGCCCACTATACTTGATCAAGTTGGACCCAAATTCTCTCTCCTCTCCTATTTTGGTCGGACCATTCTCTCTCCTCTCCCCCGAAATCTCTCTCTCCCTCTCGGTTTCTTCCTCTCGGCCAAAGATCCGGGTCTTGCCGTGGGCCGTCGCCCGGAGCTCGATCGGCGAAAGCACGCCATCGTGGACCCCTCCTGCCGCCGGTATGTCGCTGTCCGTATGACATCCGTACGCTGCGTCCGTACGTTGCTGCCGGAACGCCGTCGCCGGTTCCACCGTTCACCAGTGATCGGCCACCGTTCCTCGTTGTCGTGGTTTAGAATTAAGTGAGTATACCTCCTAAATCCATATTAGGACTGATAGTGCGTTTTCTGGACTGGCTTAGGTTTTATCGGTGTATATTTAGGACAAGATGGAGGACCAATGGGTGGAATTAAAATCCGAGGAATTTAGTGAGATTATTATAGATAATTATTGTGCTCGGATTGATGGAATAATGGCTGTCCGTACTTTGGGGAATGTACCGGATTATAACAGACAGTAAGAATTGTTAGTTGAACGGTTAGGATTACCCAGAGTGATTGGCTATTGATTGATTGGTGATTAATTGTGCTTAATTGTGAAATGCCATGTTGTGTGCTCGTGTGGCTTGAATTGTATAGTATGTGATTGGCCTATTGTAGCTTGAGTCGAATGCTGAATTGAGATTTACGTACTGGGTCGCACGATATTAAATGGGCCAATTGAACACGTGTTTGTAGTATTGAAATGATTGGGCGTTTGAGTTAGTGTTTAATGCCCATGGTGCATGGTTTGACATTACATGGATATGCATTGCATATGCCGAGTATGAGGCATAAATTGAAATTGTGCAAGAATGCGTACCTGCTATGAGCATGTGATTACCTAATATACCATGATGCGTTTTACGCGAAGTTCAAATAATAATTGGTAATGTGTATATGTGTGATCATATTTTTGCCCTGATGCTTGTTACGCGGGATGTGTCGTCCTCATGCACTTTGAAGCAATACGATGCCCGGTTTGCCTGGAAGATGACCATCCTGATATGTTTTACGCGAGCTCTGGTTCATGAGGAGATCGTGTTGCACCTCATGCACTTTGAAGTAGGCAAGAGACACTAGGCCAGATCGGTGTTGCGCTTCATGTACTTTGAAGCAGACTAGACGCACCGGGCCGAAAATTGTATTGACTCGAGTTGTAATAAATACTAATAATTGAGATAGTGTGCAGAATGAACCGAAATGGGAGCATGGCATGACATTGACATTGCATGCATAGAGTGCATGATCCGGCATATGAGATGAACACTGTGAGCATGAGCATGCATGTGATGCACGTGTGACTAATGTATTCGCACATGTGCCTTGAGACTTTTAGTGAACTGCCTAACCTGCAGGGTAATTTTTATGTTCTATTTGGGCCGAGGGCCAGGTCATTATCTGCATACTATGTTGTTTTGCCTGTCGGGGGAATGCGTGCTAGCCTAGCTTAGGTTTAGGGGTTGTACTCGCTGAGATTCATCTCACGGTTGTAATAACCCACATTTTCAGACCCCTAGCCATAAGGATGCCGAATCCACCACTTTTTGGAATACCTACACAGATACATCAGTATACAAGTATATACCCCCGCAGGAAATGGGGAATCTTATGTGAGATACCGATCCATGATGTTTGTCAACGTGGGTGAGTATTTTCATCAGACTCAGGAGTATGTGGCTTGACGCTTGAGAGATACCGACGGAAACCTCGGGCGACCCCTTAGGACTTTTGATGTGCCGATTGGTCAAGATGGATTGATGATCCCACAAATAGTTGATGGCGAGATTGTGGATCCCCAGATCATAGACGAGCTGGTCGATGTGAATCCGACACTCGAGATGTGGTATGAGGACCTCGAGCCGATGGAGGAGGAGCCGGAGCCGATGGATCAAGACTCAAGCGAGGACAGAGAAGTCGCTGAGGTAGGGTCTGATGAAGAGCTAGGAGTGGACGACGAGTTAGGTCTCTACTTAGATCCAGAGTTGGAGCAGGACTCTGAAGATGAGCGAGCCCAGGCTGAGGATATGGATTCTGAACCGTCCAAGCCTTCCGTGAATCCTTCAGAGGAGTCATCGGACGACACTACTAAGTCTTCCGACCTTGAGTGGGAACCCTAGAGCAGTTCTTAAGCCCTAGTGAGCGTGAGGGCTGTACCTTTTTTATTGAAGCCCTCTTTTTGAGTTAGTTTGACCTCCCTTGCCGCTTCCTTTTTTGACCCAATGGCGGTGACTGACTGTGTAGGTGTTGACCAATATGTCTTGTTAGTTGTATATGGATGTTTGTAAAGAAGTTTCAATAGCAATCTAAAGTGTAAATATATTTTTAGTAGTGTTGTTGTATGTTTGGTTATCCTTGGCTCATAGATATATATTGTCAGGGTTTGTTATTTATTATTTCCGCTTGTACTTTACTCTCTGTTTGGGCATTGGGTCAGCGACGCTTCTTGGGACGCACACATAAACAAATCGACCTTTGCGTGGGATGTTAGCTCTTCGTGGAGTACGGGGCGTGACATCCCCGTTTGAATTAGCATCAAAGCAAGGTCACCTTGGTCCAATCTTATCGGAGCCAGAAGTGATAAGGAGCGATGAGACCATGGGTAGCCAGTAAGGTGACCTCGTGTGCTACATGTATCTCTTGACAGTTTGTGTTTGTGTTTGAATTGCTTGGCTGTTTGACCCATAAAGTGCAAGTGCGGCAGGACCTGAGATGAGTATGCAAATCCCTTGGGCGATGAGTTGGCTAATTTTTATTAAGCCGCATGTTGATTGCTTGATTGTTGTTTTAATACTTGCCTAGGACTTAGATTGGGTTAGATTGGTTTAAGTCTTTAATTCCTTCGTGGAATTATAGCAGGTAGTTATAGAAACCGGGTAGCCAAGATGAGTAGGAGAAAAAGAAAGGAGCCCTAAGGTCAGTCTAGCGAGGGAGTCCGTGAGGCTAGAGATCCAAGATTTGATAAAATGATGAACACTCTGCGAGAAATTGGGCATATTATGGGATTGTAGGCTCAGGAAAGGACCGCAGCTTATGCTCAGGCAGCTGAAGCCGCCCTGATAGCTGGTAATGGAGGAAATCGGGCCCATTAAGGGTAGGCTCAACCAGCAGAGGTTAAGCAAATGCCCCATTCAGTGGAGCAATTTATAAAGTTGAAGCCGTCTAAATTTCATGGTCACGGTGACCCCGAGACTGCGCCGAGATGGATGGAAGAATTGGAGAAAACCTTCAAGGTTCTAGGGTGCACTGATGAGGAGAAGGTAACGTTGGCAGTTTATCAGTTGCAGGATGGTGCAAATGATTGGTGGAATGCCACGAAAGCTAGAGTATTTCCGGAAAAATGACCTTGACTTGGGCGGTATTTATGGAAAATTTCTATGAGAAGTATTTCTCGGAGAATGCCCAAGAAAAGAAATTAATGGAGTTTATGCAATTGCGCTAAGGTCAGATGATCGTTGACCAGTATGAAGCAGAATTTGCCAGACTAGCGAAGTTTGCACTAACCATGGTGGAAAATCCTCGAGATAGAGCTCGGAGATTCCGGGATGGACTGAAGCCGGATCTTCGAAGCCTGATTTTGTCTCATGATATTAAGGATCATAGGGAGATGCATAGAAGGGCTCAGACTATGGAACGGGACCAGCAGGAAAGGGCAGCAGCTTTAGGATCGCGATGTGCCCAAAATGGAGATAATCACCGTTTGGGGAAGAGACCTATGACTAGAAATAGGCGGTTTGTCCCACCAGCTAGGCGGAATATTGGAAAACCAAATCCCAAGCTGAGTAGATATGGGGCATGTTTTAAGTGTGGGAGCACGGAGCATCAGATTCGCAATTGCCCGCAGATGTAACCCTCAGGACCGCCCAGATTACCGCCTTCGCAAGTTGGAAATCCAGCCGGACCTCCCCTATCGGCCAATCAAGGGCGACCGCCAACTCAAGGAAAGGTCTATGCCATGGCACGCAAGGAAGCTGAGAATGCGTTGGGCGTGGTCACAGGTACGATTTCTTTATGTGATTATGCCGCTTAGTGCATTGTTTGATCCGGGGCCGATACATTCTTTTATTTCCGAACAGTTTGTTAAGTTGGTTGGTATGGAACCAGTGTTGCATGAAAACGTGCTTTGTGTGTTAACACCCATGAATGATAGGGTGCTAGTTTCTTTTGGATGCCCTGACTGTAAGATAGTTATTGGGGCTAAGAAAGAAAGTATCGACTTGGCAGTGTTGGCCATGTTCTATTTTGATGTGATCATTGGAATGGACTGGTTAGTCCGACCGAAAACTGTATTGGATTGCAGCGATAGGATAATCCAATTTAATCTGGATGGACGTCCTAGTTTTGTATTTCAGGGAAATCGAGGAGGAACCTCTATCCCTTCGATTTCCTTGTTGGAAGTGACTAAGTTGTTGGATAATGGGTGTGAAGGATATCTTGTGAATGTCGTGGATCCGACAGTGGCGGAACCCAAGTTGAGGATATACCTGTAGTATAATATTTCCCCAAAGTTTTCCCTCAAGAATTGCGGGGCTTACCACTTGAGCGAGAGGTGGAATTTGTGATTAAACTAGCCCCTGGGACGGAACCGATTTCGAAGGCACCATATCGGATGTCCCTATCATAATTGAAGGAGTGGAAAGTATAAATACATGAATTGCTAGACAAGGGTTTTATTCGCCCTAGTGCGTCTCCATGGGGATCGCTAGTCCTGTTTGTGAGAAATAAATATGGAACTCTAAGGTTGTGTATGGATTACCGGCAGCTAAATCAAGTGACAGTAAAGAATAAGTATCCGTTGCCAAGGATTGACGATCTGTTTGATTAGCTGCAAGAAGCCTCTATGTTTTCCAAGATTGATCTGTGGACCGAATACCATCAGTTGAGGATTTGAAAGGAGGACATTTCTAACACCGCCTTTAGGACGCAGTATGGGCACTATGAGTTTACAGTGATGCCCTTTGGATTGACCAATGCCCCGAAGCTTTTATGGACTTAATGAATAGAGTGTTTAAGAAATTTTTATACAGATTCGTCATAGTGTTCATAGACGACATCTTGGTGTATTCGAAAAGCCCGGCGGAGCATGAGGTACATTTAACTGAGGTGTTATGGATGTTAAGAGAACACGTACTCTTTGTCAAGTTTAGTAAGTGCGAATTTTGGCTAATTAGAGTAGTGTTCCTTGGACACATAGTTTCAGGAGATGAAATTTCTGTAGATCTGACAAAAATTGAGGCAGTAACCAAGTGGCCTAGACCGACATCGGTAACTGAGATCAGAAGTTTCCTAGGATTGGCTGGCTATTATAGACGATTTGTAGAAGGATTTTCATCGATAGCTATGCTATTGACAAGGTTGCTTAAGAAGAAAACTAAGTTTGTATGGGATGATAAATGTGAAAAAAGTTTTCAAGAGCTAAAGCATAGGCTAACAACTGCTCCAGTGTTGACCATTTCATCTGGACTTGGAGGATTCGAGATCTACAGTGACGCTTCTTTGAGAGGGCTCAGGTGTGTTTTAATGCAGCACGAAAAAGTGGTAGCATATGCGTCGCACTAGTTGAAACCGCATGAGATGAACTATTCGACGCATGATTTGGAACTAGCTGCTATCGTTTTTGCCCTCAAAATTTGGAGACATTATTTGTGTGGAGAGAAATTCCAGATTTATATATATCATCAAAACCTCAAATATTTGTTTTCGCCGAAGGAATTGAATATGAGGCAACGCCGTTGGATGGAGCTTTTAAAAGACTATGCTTGCGACATTTTGTACCACTCGGGTAAGGCGAATCGAGTTGCCGATGCCTTAAGTCGCAAGTCTAGTATGGCGCACCTAATGGTCAGAGAATGGACCTTACTGGAGAAGCTCAGGGATTCGGAATTCAAATTTGAGGTGAATCAGATGTCCAGCCTGATGGCTATTTTGAGAATTGAACCAGAGATCCAAGTTAGAATCAAGGAACTGCAGTCTACAGACCAAGAGATCCAAGAGATTGTTGGGTTGGATGCTGCTAAAAGGAAGTCAGATTTCCAAGTAAGCGAGAATGGAATCTTAAAGTTCCGGGGAAGGATGTGTGTGCCAGATGATGTAGAGCTTAAGGAGGAAATTTTATTGGAAGCTCATAGGAGCGATTACAGTATTCATCCAGGTAGTATTAAGATGTATCAAAATCTACGACGACATTTTTGGTGGAACGAATGAAGGCAGATGTGGCTAAGCATGTGGCCAAGTGTTTGACATGCCAACAAGTGAAGGCACAGCACTGCAAGCCAGGTGGCTTATTGAGACAATTAGAGATCCCCTAGTGAAAATGGAGCACATCATAATGGATTTCGTGTCACGATTGCCACGTAACCAGAGACGACATGATTCAATTTAGGTGATAGTAGATTGACTGACTAAGTTAGCACACTTCTTGACATTGCGAAAGGACTTTAAGCTGGAAAGGTATGCAGAATTATATGTGCGTCAAATAGTACATCTTCATGGAGTACCAGTGATGATCACGTTGGATCGAGATCCAAGGTTTACCGCAAATTTTTGGAAAAGGCTGTAAGTGGCATTAGGAACCAAATTACAATTCAATATGACCTATCATCCGCAGACAGATGGCCAGTCAGAAAGAACAATTCAGACCCTAGAGGATATGTTGAGAGCCTGTGTGTAATTGATTTCCAAGGGAAATGGGAAGAGCAGTTACATTTAGTGGAATTTGCCTATAATAACAGTTACCAGCAGAGCAATCAAATGGCATCGTTTGAGGCCTTATATGGTAAAGCTTGTAGAACGCCATTATATTAGGACAAAGTTGGCGAGCGAAGTATCACAGGCCCAGAATTAGTGCAGCAGTCAGTGGAAGCTATAGAAATTATTCGGGACAGACTAAGAACAGCACAGAGTCGCCAAAAGAGTTATGCCGACAGGAGACGAGGACCCTTGGAGTTTCAAGTAGGAGATCATGTATTTCTCAGGGTGTCACTAATAAAAGGATTATCCCGATTCGGCAAGAAAGGAAAACTCAGTCCAAGGTACGTCGGGCCATTTGAGATATTGGAAAAGATTGGTGATATGGCCTATCGATTGGCATTGCCGCCTAACCTATCCCATGTGCATAATGTTTTCCTCGTGTCGATGTTAAGAAAGTACGAATCAGATCTAACTCACGTCCTAAAGTATGAGGAAACAGATGTGGACAACAAAGTGTCGTACGTGGAATGACCTGTCAGGATTGAGGATCGGAAAGATCGTGTGCTAAGGAATAAGACGATTCCGATGGTCATAGTTATTTGGGAGCACCACGGGACTGAAGATGCCACTTGAGAAAGCGAAGAAGCCATGAGACGTTAGCACCCCTAGTTATTTGAGTAGCTAAGGGTAGATTACAAATTTCGAAGACGAAATTTTTATAATGGGGGAAGAGTTGTAACAGCCTGAATTTCGTTGTAATTCCGAGATCAATAAAATTGACATTATTTCGCATTTCATTTTAGTAAGTCTCGCATAGAGCTAATCACTCTCGGGATACTAACCAATGGGGCATGGCTAATTAGGAAATGGTACGTGGACCAAGGATCCGATCGATAATTGGATACCGATCATGAGAAACGATGAGGGAATATTTTGGATCGACGTGGGCCGATCTTAGAAAAAGTAATAGATTGGGTTTGGTTACGGCCAACGATGTACAATTGGATTGCAGGTGATTCTGCAAGACCGAAAGTGCACGTGGCCAACCAGTCCTAAACTTGAACCGAACGATCGTAACCTCTGGAACTAGTGATAATTTCTTTTTCTCTCAAAGAACGAAACCGTCATGACTCGGATAACCCTAGTTCGATACATGTATGTTCTAAACAGCTGCCCGTTAGTGAGAGACCCTGAAATTGGAAATCGAGCGAGTTTTGATCATGAAATTAGGCCCGGAATTCTATGTTGATTTTTGACAGCTTAAGGGACTATTTTTGGGAATCTGACGCCATATTATGTTAGCCACACATATTTGGGGTTAGTATAGCCAAAAATTGGATTTTCGACCCAGGACCAGAAATTTACCATTTTGCCCCTGGCTTATTTTTGGGCTTCAAATTTTGAGCTCTGAATTTTGGGTTAATTTTGGGGTAACTAAAATAAGTACGTCAGCTCAATTATTGAACCTTGGACGCTTTTGCCTCTCAATTATTGGATAAGGGCAAACGATGACCATTGGATCAAGAGCATTTTGGGAAAAATTTGCTGGAAAATTACGGATTGCCGACATGTGTCCACCTAAGCCCACTATATTTGACCAAGTTGGACCCAAATTCTCTCTCCTCTCTCATTTTGGCAGAACCATTCTCTCTCCTCTCCCCCGAAATCTCTCTCTCCCTCTCGGTTTCTTCCTCTCGGCCAAGGACCGCCGGTGTCGTCCGCCGTCGTGTCAGAGCTCGATCGGCTGAGCTGCTACCGCCGTGACCCTCCAGCCGCCTATACGACGTCCGTACGTCGTCGCCGAAACGCCGTCGCCGGTTCCGCTGTTTACCGGTGATCGGCCGCCGTTCCTCGTCGTCGTGGTCTAGAATTAAGTGAGTACACCTCCTAAACCCAGATTAGGACGATAATGCGTTTTCTGGACTAGCTTAGGTATTATCGGTGTATATTTAGGATAGGATGGAGGACCGATGGGTGGAAATAAAATCCGAAGAATTTAGTGGGATTATTATAGATAATTATTATGCTTGGATTGATGGAATAGTGGCTGTCCGTACTTTGGGGAATGTACCGGATCATCACGGACAATAAGAATTGTTAGCTGAATGGCCAGGATTACCCAGAGTGATTGGCTGTTGATTGATTGGTGATTAATTGTGCTTAATTATGAAATGCCATGTTGTGTGCTCGTGTGGCTGAATTGTACAGTATGTGATTGGCCAATTGTAGCTTGAGTCGAATGCTGAATTGAGATTTGTGTACTGGGCCGCATGGTATTAAATGGGCCAATTAAGCACGTGTTTGTGGCATTGAAATGATTAGGGGTTTAAGTTAGTGTTTAATGCCCATAGTGCATGGTGTGGCATTACATGGACACGCATTGCGTATGCCGAGTATATGGCATGAATTGAAATTGTGTGAGAATGCGTGTCTGCCATAGGCATGTGATCACCTAATATACCCTGATACGTTTTACGCAGGTTCAAGTAATAACTGGCAATGTGTGTATGTGTGATCACATTTTCGCCATGATGCGTGTTACGTGGGATGTGCCGTCTTCATGCACTTTGAAGCAGGACGATGCCTAGTTCGCCCGAAAGACGACCATCCTGATGCATTTACGCAGGCTCTGGTTCGTGAGGAGATCAGTGTTGCGCCTCATGCACTTTAAACAGGCAAGAGACACTGGGCCAGATCGGTGTTGCGCCTCATGCACTTTGAAGTAGGCTAGACGCATCGGGCCGGAAATTATGTTGACTCGAGTCGTAATAAATACTAATAATTGAAACAGTGTGCAAAGTGAACCTAGGTTTAGGGGTTGTACTCGTTGAGATTCGTATCATGGTGGTAATAACCCATAATTTCAAACCCCAAGCCGTAAGGATGCCGAATCCACCACTTTTTAGAATACCTATACAGATACATCAGTATACAAGTACATACCCCACAGGAAATGGGGAATCTTATGTGAGATATTGATCCATGGTATTTGTAAACGTGGGTGAGTATTTTCATCAAACTCAGGAGTATGTGACTTGGTGCTTGAGAGATGCCGACGGAAACCTCGGGTGACCCCTTAGGACTTTTGACGTGCCAATTGATCAAGATGGATTGATGATCCCACAAATGGTTGATGGCGAGATTGTGGATCCCCAGATCATAGACGACCCGGTCGATGTGAATTCGATACCCGAGATGTGGTATGAGGACCCCGAGCCGATGCAGGAGGAGCCGGAGCCGAACCGATGGATCAAGACTCAAGCGAGGATGGAGAAGTCGCTGAGGTAGGGTCTGATGAAGAGCTAGGAGTGGACGATGAATTAGGTCTCTACCTAGATCCAGAGTTAGAGCAGGACTCTGAAGATAAACGAGCCCAGGCTGAGGATATGGATTCTGAACCGTCCGAGCCTCCCATGAATCCTTCAAAGGAGTCGTCGGACGACACTACTGAGTGGGAACCCTAGAGCAGTTCTTGAACCCTAGTGAGCGTGAAGGCTATACCTTTTTGATTGAAGACCTCTTTTTGAGTGAGTTTGACCTCCCTTGCCGCTTCCCTTTTTGACCCAGTGGCAGCTGATTGTGTAGGTGTTGACTGATATCTCTTGTTAGTTGTATATGGATGTTTGTAAAGAAGTTTTCAATAGCAATCTAAAGTGTAAATATATTTTTAGTAGTGTTGGTTGTATGTTTGGCTATCCTTAGCTCATAGATATATATTGTCAAGGTTTGTTATTTATTACTTTCACTTGTACTTTACTCTCTGTTTGGGCGTTGGGTCGATGACGTTTTCTAGGACGTCGCACATAAGCAAATCGACCTTTGCATGGGATGTTAAAGCTTCGTGGGGTACGGGGCGTGACAGATCTAGAGCTTCCTAGGCTTGGCTGGCTATTACAGATGATTTGTGGAAGGATTTTCATCAATAGCTATGCCATTGACGAGGTTGCTTAAGAAGGAGACTAAGTTTGTGTGGGATGATAAATGTGAGAGAAGTTTTCAAGAGCTAAAGTATAGGCTAACAACTGCTCCAGTGTTGACCATTCCGTTTGGACCTTGAGGATTCGAAATCTACAGTGATGCTTCTTTGAGAGGGCTCGGATGTGTTTTGATGCAGCATGGAAAAGTGGTAGCATATGCATCGCGCCAATTGAGACCACATGAGATGAATTATCTGACGCATGATTTGGAACTAGCTGCTATCGTTTTCGCCCTCAAAATCTAGAGACATTATTTGTGGGGAGAGAAGTTCCAAATTTATACTGATCATCAAAGCCTCAAGTATTTGTTTTCGCATAAGGAATTGAATATGAGCCAGCGTCGATGGATGGAGCTTCTAAAACACTATGATTGCGACATTTTGTACCACCCGGATCAGGCAAACTGAGTTGCCGATGCCTTAAGTCGCAAGTCTAGTATGGTGCACCTGATGGTCAAGGAATGGACATTATTGTAAAGGCTCAAAGATTTAGAGTTTAAGTTCGAAGTGAGTCAGATGTCTAGCTTGATGGCTGCCTTAAGAATTGAACCAAAAATCCAGGCAAAGATTAAGACACTTCAGTCTATAGACCCCGAGATACAAAAGATTATCAGATTGGACGCTACCACAAGAAAAGCAGACTTTCAAGTAAGCGAAACTGGAATTTTGAAGTTTCGAGGAAGGATGTACGTGCCTGATGATGTAGAACCGAAGAAAGAAATTTTATCAGATGCTCATAGGAGTGATTATAGTATCCATCTAGGCAACACGAAAATGTATAGGAACTTGTGGCGATATTATTGGTGGAACGGAATGAAGGCAGATATGGCCAAGCATGTGACCAAGTGTTTGATGTGTCAAAAAGTGAAGGCACAGTACTGTAAACCAGGTGGTTTATTGAGACCATTAAAAATTCCTGAGTGGAAATGTGAGCAAATCACAATAGATTTCGTAACGGGATTGCCGCGAAGCCAGAGAGGACATAACTTGATATGGGTCGTAGTGGATCGCTTAACTAAGTCAAGGCACTTCCTGGCAGTGCGAAAAGACTTTGAGCTGGAAAGATATGCCGAATTGCATGTGCGACAAATATTACGTCTTCATGGAGTGCCAGTGACAATCATATTGGATCGAGATCCAAGGATTATCGCGAATTTTTGGAAAAGTCTGTAAGTGGTTTTAGAAACCAAGTTACAATTCAGTATGGCCTATCATCCGCAGACGGATGGCCAATCTAAAAGGACGATTCAGACCCTAGAGGACATGTTGAGAGCCTGTGTATTGGACTTCTAGGGCAAATGGGAAGAGCAGTTGCATCTAGTGGAATTTGCCTATAACAACAGCTACCAACAAAGTATTCAGATGGCACCATTTGAAGCCTTATACGGCCGAGCTTGTAGAACGCCATTATGTTGGGATGAAGTTGGTGAGCTAAGTATCACAAGCCCAGAGTTAGTACAACAAACGGTAGATGCAGTGGAGATTATTCAGGATAGGCTGAGGATGGCGTAGAGTCGCCAGAAGAGTTATGTCGACAAAAGACGACGACCCTTGGAGTTTCAAGTGGGAGATCATGTATTTCTCAGGGTGTCGCCAATGAAGGGATTATCCCGATTTGGTAAAAAAGGAAAGCTCAGCCCAAGATACGTCGAGCCATTTGAGATATTGGAAAGGATTGGCGATATGGCTTATCGACTTACTTTGCCTCCCAACTTATCCCAAGTGCATAATGTTTTCCACGTGTCGATGTTAAGAAAGTATGAACCAGATCCGACTCACTTTTTAAGATACGAGGAGATAGACGTCGATGATAAAGTGTCGTACGTGGAAAGACCAGTCAGGATTGAGGATAGAAAAGATCGAGCACTGAGAAATAAGACAATCCCGATGGTCAAAGTGGTTTGGGAGCACCACGGGACTGCAGGTGCCACTTGAGAAAGTGAAGAAGTCATGAGACGTCAACACCCCCAGTTATTTGAGCAAGATAAGGATATATTGCAAATTTTGAGGACGAAATTTTTGTAAGGAGGAAGAGTTGTAACAACCCGAATTTCGATGTAATTTCGGGATAAATAAAATTGACATTATTTCGCATTCCATTTTAGTAAGTCTCGCCCAGAGCTGATCACTATCGGGATACTAACCAATGGGGTATGGCTAACTAGGAAACGGTACGTGGACCGGGACCCGATCACGAATCGGATACCAATCACGAGAAATGATGAGGGAATATTTTGGGCGATCTTTGGAAAAGTGATGGATTTGATTTGGCCAAGGCCAACGATGTACAATCGGATCGTAGGTGATTCTGCACGACCGAAAGTGCACGTACCAACCAGTCCTGAACTTCAACCGAACGATCGTGATCTCTGGAACTAGTGGTAATTTCTCATTCTCTCAATGATTGGGACTATCATGACTCGGATAACCCTAGGTCGATACGCGTATGCTCTAAACAGCCACCCGTTAGTGAGAGATCGTGAAATTTGAAATTTAGCGAGTTTTAATCACGAAATTGGACCCGGATTTCGGGTGTAGATCTTCGAGGGCTTAAGAGGTTATTTTCACGATTCGGACGTTATATTATGCTGGCCACACACGTTTGGAGTTTGTCCGGTCGAAAATTGGAATTTTGACCCGAAAGTCAAAACTTACGATTTTGCCCCTCTAGACACTAACGTTGATTTTGAGCCCGCATGAGATTATTTTTCGAGGTAGATGTCATTTTAGGGTGGCCACGCATATTTAGAATTGTTACGGTAAAAAATTGAAATTTTGGCTCGGAAGTTAAAAAAATTATTATTTTATTCCTCAGGACTTTGAAGCCGATTTCCGAGGGCTTGTGCAACTATTTTTGTGATTCCGACGCCATATTATATTGGCCACTCACATTTGAGGTTGGTATAGCCAAAAATTGGAATTTCGACCCGGGACCGGAAAAATGACCATTTTGCCCTTGGGCTATTTTTGGGTTCCGAATTTGGGATAATTAATAATAAATTTTCAGTTGAATTATTGGACCCAATTGGGATGAGAATGAATTAAGGCCGTCAAATTAGGGGTATTTTGGTCAAAATTCCCGGATCGGCGACACTTGGCACCCACCAGCCACCCTATTTGACCAGCCTTGACTTTCTCTCTCCTCATTTGGCAGGCCCCATCTTCTCTCTTCCCTAAGATCTCTCTCCCTCTTCCACCTTCTCGGTTGTCGTCCGAGATATCGGAAGTTCACGGACAACCACCGTGGCCGCCATCGTCCGTCACGGCAGGCCGCTTTGCCTCGACCTCACCTCAAAGACCATCCCATCCCACCTTCCTCTTTTCTCTCTCTCTCTCTCCCATTTTCCCTCTCGCCCGCTTGAGACTGTCACCATCGGAGCAAGCCGGCCGCCGCCGGACGAGAGCTCGCACAAACCAGAGCACGCCATTGTGACACTTCAGCCGTCCGTACGCCGCCTGTCCGTACGTCGTTGCCGGTTCCACCGTTCATCGGTGATCAGCCGCCGTTCCTCATCGTCGTGGTCTAGGATTGAGTGAGCATACCTCCTAAACCTGGATTAAGACTGATAGTGCATTTTCTGGATTGGCTTAGGTATTATCGGTGTATATTTAGGATAGGATTAAGAACCGATTGGTGAAAATAAAATCCAAGGAATTTAGTGGGATTATTATAGAAAATTATTGGGCTTGGATTGATGGAATAGTGGCTATCCGTATTTTGAGGAATGTACCTAATTATAACGGACAGTAAGAACTATTAGTTGAATGGTCAAGATTACCGAGGTGATTGGCTGTTGACTGATTGGTGATTAATTGTGCTACTTGTGAAATGCCATGCTGTGTGCTTGTATGGCCGATTCGTGTGAAGTGTGATTGGCCAACTAACGGCTTATTTTGATCATCGAATTGTGTATTGTGAATTGGGCCGCATGGTATTAATTGGCCAAGTGAGCATGCTAATTGTAGATTGGGCACTATGTGGTGGCTTTGATTTAACCGAGTGCCTGTGGTTTATTAATGCTCATGTTGCACTATGTTGCATTTCATGGTCACGCATTAGGTATGTCGAGAATGAGGCGTGTGACGAAATTGTGCGAGAATGCGTGCTTGACATGAGCATGTGATCACCTAATTATGCCCTGATGCGTTTTACGCAGGTTCAGATAATAACTAGTTATGTTTATGTGTGATCACATTTCGCCCTGATGCGTGTTACGTGGGGTATGTCGTTCTCATGCACTTTGTAGCAAGACGATACCCGAACGTCCGGAAGACGACCAACCTGATGCGTTTTACGCGGGCTCTGGTTCATATGGAGATCAGTGTTGCACCTGATGCGTTTTGACACGGATAAAGACATTGGGCCTGGAGCGTTTTTACGTTGGCCATGGAGTATTGTGTTTAAGAAAGAGACCTGATGCGTTTTTGCACGGATCGAATTAAATGATAAATCGAGCATTTGTCAGTGTGCTAGTGTGGGCTAGTAAGCCGAAACATGAGTATGGCATGAGAATAGCATATGCATGCATAAGAATGTACGGACCAGTGTGCGAAAGTGCAGTCCTACTTGGATGAGAAGAGGTGCAAAGTCGCTGTTCTGAAACTTACTAAATATGCTTCTCTATGGTGGGAGAATTTAAGGCAATAGCGGGCTAGAGAAGGGAAAAGCCGAATCAAGTCTTGGGATAAACTCAAGAAACTCATGAAGAAGAGGTTCTTGCCCGATACCTATAAGCAAGATCTGTTTCTCAAGTTGAATTCCCTAAGACAACAAGGGATGAGTATTGAAGAATATATTCGTGAGTTCGAACAACTCATGATGAGATGCGAAGTTCCAGAAGTTCCCGAGCAAACCATCGCTCGATTCCTTGGTGGCATGAATCGGGAAATTGCTGATTTGGTTGAACTTCAGCCTTATTGGTCCTTCGAAGATGTTTGCAAGCTAGCAATAAAGGTTGAGAAACAACTAAAGAGTAGCAAGAGGTTTTCTTCCAAAACCTCCTCGAAGGGGACATCCTACTTTAGGGGGTGCTTCCTCAAGCAAATATGAAGGTGTTTCTCGAAAGCTAAGGGTAAAGAGAAGTTGGTGGAACCCGTCAAAGAAACCAGCAAGAAAGTTGATGGTGACACAAGGAAGTGTTTTAAGTGCCATGGCTATGGGCATTTGCAAGCTAATTGTCCAAATCGGAGAGTTATGACTCTTCAAGAAATTGAGAAGATCGATTTGGAACTTCAAGAGGCCAGCGATGAACATGACCAGAATGATTATGAAGCTGAAGAATCCGAGAATATCATTGAAAAGGCTGATGATGGCGAGTTGTTGGTGATACGGAGAGCATTACATGCTGAGATATCTCCCAAAGAGAAAGAGCAAAGGGAGAACATCTTCCACACCCGTTGTACTATTAACAGGAAGGTGTGTACAATGATTATCGATGGAGGAAGCTGCACCAATGTCGCCTCGACAACCATGATTGAAAAACTGAAGCTACCAACATCGAAACATCCTCAACCTTACAAGCTTCAGTGGCTTAGCAAAGGAAGTGATGTGAAGGTAACCAAACAAGCCTTTATATCATTTTCCATTGGGAAGAATTATCGAGATGAAGTTTTGTGCGATGTTATTCCCATGGATGCTTGTCACTTGTTGTTAGGTAGACCTTGGCAATATGATAGAAAGGCTGTACATGATGGGCATAAAAACACATATTCTTTTCACAAGGAACGAAAATGCATTACTCTTGAATCTTTGATACCGAGCATGATACATCAAAATCAACCTAGGGAGGGAAACACTAGTAAGGAAAATCTTTTCTTGAGTGAAACACAGGTTGAGAGAGCCATTACCAAACAGAAAAATGTATTTGCTTTGCTTACAAGTTGAGAAAAAGAGTGAGAAAGAGATACCTATATACATCCGAAAATGCATTCCTTGTTAAAAGACTTTGCAGATGTGTTCCCTGAAGAATTGCCATCTGGATTACCTTCAATAAGAGATATTGAGCACCAAATTGACTTGCTGCCCGGTGCCCCTCTACCGAACAAAGCAGCATATAGATGCAACCTGGAGGAAACAAAGGAGTTGCAAAGACAAGTCAATGAACTTATCGACAAGGGATATGTTCGAGAAAGTATGAGCCCATGTTCTGTTCCGGCTCTACTCGTACCAAAGAAGGATGGAACATTCAGAATGTGTGTCGATAGCCGAGCCATCAACAACATCACTATTAAGTATAGGTATCCTATACCTAGACTTGATGATATGCTTGATGAATTATATGGTTCTACTGTGTTTTCGAAGATAGATTTGCGAAGTGGCTATCACCAAATCCGAATGCGGGAAGGAGATGAGTGGAAAACAGCTTTCAAGACTAAGGGAGGTTTATATGAATGGATGATTATGCCATTCGGACTCTCTAATGCTCCAAGTACGCTCATGAGGCTTATGAACGAGGTTCTTCATTCCTTTATTGGTCGATTTGTTGTTGTATACTTTGACGATATCCTTGTTTATAGTCGAAAGCGAGGAGGAGCATATTTGTCATTTGAAACAGGTCTTTAAAGCCTTGATAGAACAGAAGCTTTATGCCAAAATGGAGAAGTGTGAGTTCTTCTCTTCCAGCATTATATTCCTTGGATATGTGGTTTCGAAAGATGGAATTTCCCTTGATCAATGGAAGGTGGATGCAATGAAAACCTAGCCCGGTTCCGAAATCCATCACCGATGTAAGGAGTTTTCCTGGCCTTGCTTCTTTCTATCGTCGTTTTGTGAAGAACTTTAGTACAATCATGGCCCCTATCACTGAATGCATGAAGAAGGGTTCTTTTGAATGGACAAGAGCTGCTCATGACGCTTTTGAACTCATCAAACAGAAGCTATGTGAGTCCCCCGTTCTTGCCCTTCCTAATTTTGATAAAGTATTTGAAGTTGATTGTGATGCAAGTGGAGTTGGCATTGGAGCTGTTCTTGTTCAAGAACAAAGGCCACTGGCATATTTCAGTGAAAAGTTAACTGATTCGAAGAAGAACTACTCAACTTATGATAAGGAGTTCTACGCCATTGTGAGAGCTCTTGATCATTGGAGTCACTTTTTAAGACCTAAACAGTTTGTACTTCATTCTGATCATGAGGCTTTGAAGTTTATTAGTGGCCAACGCAAGCTCAACTCAAGGCATGCCAAATGGGTAGAATTTCTTCAATCCTTTTCTTTTGTTTCGAAGTATAAACCTGGCCATACTAATGTTGTTGCGGATGCTTTATCAAGAAGATACTCTATGCTTGCTGTTCTTGATTCTAGAATTCTTGGTTTTCAATCCATGAAAGAACTATATTCTGAAGACCCGGAGTTCTCTACTATTATCGATAATTGCAAACATGGAATTCAAGGTACATATTCTGTCCAAAATGGTTTTCTTTTCAAGGGAAATCGATTATGTGTGCCGAAGAGTTCATTTAGAGAATTGTTGATCCGAGAAGCACATGGTGGAGGTTTGGCTGGTCACTTCGGCGTGAACAAAACTCTTGAAATCCTTCAAGATCACTTTTATTGGCCAAAGATGAGTGGAGACGTACGTGCTATCATCTTGAGGTGTGCAACTTGTCAAAGAGCAAAGAGTCATTTCCAACAAGGACTGTATACTCCCCTTCCAGTACCATTACAGCCTTGAGAAGATGTGAGCATAGATTTTATTGTGGCTCTTCCAAGAACTCAGAGGGGAAAAGATGCCATTATGGTGGTCGTTGATCGGTTTTCTAAAATGGCTCATTTTATTCCATGTCACAAGACGAATGATGCATCTCATGTGGCTGATCTTTATTTCAAGGAGATCATTCGCCTTCATGGAGTACCAAAGACCATTGTATTTGATCGTGATTCTAAGTTTTTAAGTTATTTTTGGAAGACCTTATGGAGAATGCTTGGGACCAGACTTCTATTCAGTACCACTTGTCATCCTCAAACCGATGGCCAAACAGAGGTAACCAATCGCACTCTCACTACGTTACTTCGAGGAATGGTTAGTAAATCTCTAAAAGATTGGGATTTGAAGCTTGCACATGCTGAGTTCGCTTATAATCGATCACCAAGTTATACTACTGGTCGATCACCCTTCGAAGTTGTGTATGGAATCAATCCGCTCACACCGATTGATTTAATTCCTATTCCATCTAATTCACAAGTGAACTTTGATGGCAAAGAGCGAGCTGAATCAATGAAAAAACACCATGAGCAGATTCGAAGCAAGATCGAGAAGGCTAACGAATTTTATAAGAAGAGAGCTAATAAACATCAGAGGAAGGCTCATTTCCAACTAGGTGATCTTGTGTGGTTACATTTAAGGAAGGAAAGATTTCCTTCTCAGCGAAAGAATAAGCTTATGCCTAGAGCTGACGGTCCATTTGAAGTTCTCGATAGAATTGGCGAAAATGCTTACAAGATTGATCTTCCTGGAGAATATGGAGTTTCGGCAACTTTTAATGTAGGTGATCTTTCTCCTTACTTGGAGGATGATGACTTGCCAGATTTGAGGACAAATCTCAAACAACCCGAGGAGAATGATGCGGGAGCATCCGAGACTACTGATAAATCGTTAAGTCCTGAGCAGATTCCTTCAACAAAACAAACACTATCGGTACTTATTCATGCCAAGACTAACTTCGGTTACAATTTGCTTCGATGGGTTAACGAATGATGATACCAATATTAAAATTCGTTGCTGGTCGATGCTATATCAAAAGGGAGTTATTCAAGATAAGTTCGGTAGTGATTTAATGTTCTTTGGAAATGGATATTTGCTGGTTATTATTGATGGACGAATTTTGAAGGCTGAAGAGTTAAGACTCCTAGTCCCCATGTTGTTTATTGCATTCCCTAGTTCCTAGACCTTTAATGCTATTTCAGTCTTGTTTAGTCTTTAATGTTTGGGTAGTTCCCATGTTGTTTTCAATTCTAAGTCTAATATCTATATAATGAGACATATTCTCATTTGTAAGGGGACTAGTTGAATGAATGAAAATTCCTCTTTGTGAGTTGAATTATTATCTCAATTCTTTATCCAACGTCGTTGGTGGTGAATCAAACAGTTCTTTATCCTTGGTCGGTGGAATTTCCTTTAAGCCTTGGTGTTGAACTGTAATTATCTCGGTCCTTTATCCTAGACTGGTGGCTTGTGCCTTTAGGCTTAGGTGATAGACCTTCCATATCCTCGAGTTACAAACATCCCCACAAACACAGTGCCTCGTCCACTTCCTCCCAGAATCGCTCACTCCACAGAGCTTATTTGTGGAAACTCAAAACACGAAAGTTGTAGATCTACGAGTCCTTGATCTGTGGCTTTTGGAATCGGGTCAATCCGACCTGTATTGAGGATGTTACGCCCATTTTTCCGAAATCGTGCAGTCTTGAAATTTTCTGTTCGGAGTCACTCGCCCACGCACGCATCAAACTACGATTGCGACATCCTGTATCACCCAAGAAAGGCGAATCGAGTAGCGGATGCGCTAAGTTGGAAGTCAAGTGTAGTGCATATGATAGTCAAAGAATGGACCTTATTGGAAAGGCTAAGAGACTCGGAGTTTAAGTTTGAAGTAAGTCAGATGTCGAGCCTGATGGCTACATTGAGAATTGAACCGACTGATCTAGGCAAGGATTAAGACACTCCAGTCCACGGAATGGACGCCGCGACAAGAAAACCGGAATTCCAAGTAAGTGATGATGGAATTTTAAAGTTCAGGGGATGGTTGTGCGTGCCTGATGACCTGGAGCTTAAGGAGGAAATTTTAAGGGAGGCACATTGCAGTAATTACAATATCCACCTAAGTAGTATGAAAATGTACCAGAATCTGTGGCAGTATTATTGGTGGAATGGATTGAAAAGGGATGGGGCCAAGCATGTGGCCAAGTGTTTGACGTGCTAACAAGCGAAGGCATAACACTGTAAGCTGGGAGGATTGTTGCGATGTTAGAGATCCCTGAGTAAAAATGGGAGCATATCACGATGGATTTTGTGTCAAGATTGCCAAGAAGCTAGAGAGGACACGATTCCATATGGGTGACAGTGGATCGACTGACTAAGTCAGCGCACTTCCTAGCAGTGCGAAATGATTTTGAATTGGAAAGGTATGCAGAATTGTATGTTCGACAGATCGTCAAATTGCATGGACTACTGGTAACGATCACGTCAGACCGTGATCCAAGATTTATGTAATATCCTGAATTTCAACTCATTTCCGGGATCAATAATATTGATATTATTCCTCATTTAATTTTAGTCTCACCCGAAATTGAGCTCTCTCGGAATACTAACCGGAAGGGAATGGCTAATTAGGAAACGATGCATGGACCAGGGATCCGATCACAAATTGAGCACCGATTTCGAGAAACGACGAGGAAATATTTTGGGCTAATGTGGACTGATCTTAGGAGGGCGATGGATTTGGTTTGGCCGATGATGTACGATTGGATTGCGGGTGATTATGCACAATCGAGAGTACGCGTGGCGAACAAATCCCAAACCTAAATCGAATGGTCGCGATGTAACATCTTGAATTTCAATCCATTTCCGGGACTAATGATATTAATATTATTCCTCAATTAATTTTGTGAGTCTCACCTGGAATAGATCCTTCACGGGATATTGATCAGTAGGGAATGGCTAACTAGAAAAACGGTACGTGGATCAGGGACCCAATAGCGAATCGAGCACCAATTCCGAGAAATGACCAGGAAATATTTTGGGCCAATGTGGGCCGATCCTAGGAAGGTGACGGACTTAGTTTGGCCAATGACGTACGATCGGATCGCGGGTGATTCCGCACAACCGAGAGTACGCGTGGCGAACAAATCTCGAACTAAATTCGAATGATCGCTGACTCTGGAACTAGCGATAATTCCTCGCGTTTTCTTGGTAATCAAGACCACCATGACCCGAGTAACCCTAGGTCGACACGCGTGACCCCTAAATAGTTGTCCGTTAATGAGAGACCCTAAAATTGAAATTGAGCGATTTTGATCGCGAAAGTTGATCCAGACATGGATGTCGATTTTTGGGGTCGTGTGCGACTATTTTGCGAGGATGACGTCATTTTAATGTGGCCAATGATATTTGGGGTCAGTACGGTCAAAAAATGGAAATTCGACCTAAAATTGGAAAATTACGATTTTGCCCCTAGGCTTAATTTTGGTTTTCCGAATTTGAGGATAATTATGGGAAATTATTTTGGGGGATATTAAGTGGATAAGTATCAGCCCAATAGTTCAAGGATTGAAAGACTAGAATGCCCTTGGATATTTTGGCTTGGATTAATGTGGACCAAGTGACAGAGGGGCAAAATGGGCATTTTGGAAAAAGTTGGTTAAAGTCTATTTAAGACCAATATCTCTCTCTCTCCTCATTTCTTCCCCTCTAAGCCAACGCTCCCCCCCTCTCTCCTCTCTTCCTCACCGAACCATCTTCCCCTTTGCTCGGCCATGAAGATCACCGCCGGAGCCGCTTGTCGGAGCAAGCCGCCACCGCCATGCTGTCACCCATGTGTCGTCTAGCCTCACCGATCCTCTCACCCTCTCCATCTCGTCTCCCTCTCCCTTGTTCGACATGAGGACCACGCCGAGCCGCCGCCGCCGATCGCACCGCCCGAGGCCGCCGCGTGCACATCGGAATGCTGTCGCTAGTCCCGCCGACATGCCGGCGATCAGCCGCCCATTCCCCGCCGATTCAGACTTATAGGAGCTTAGGATTAGTGTGAGTAATCCCCTCTAAACCCTAATTAGGACAATTATGCGTTTCTAGACAGGATTATTTAGATGATTTAGGGTTTGATTAAAGGGCTGACTTAATTGTGGTGAATTATGTGGCGATTTGAGAGCCTTAGGTGCTAATTTTGAGGTGGTTTCACGCCCTAGAGTGGGCTGATTGTGGCTGGAAATTTTGGGACTAATTAGCCTAAGTTTGGTAATTTAGGGCCTTAGGATGGTTAACCCGAGCATGCTGTGTATTGCTCGGTTAGTGGCAGAATTGAACTTGATCAGATGTCAAATTGATGCTGCCATGTCATGTTCCATAGTGGCCAGATATGAAGTGACATGGTGGGCCTTGAATGTGTGAACTTACGTTGTGTTAATTGCACTTTTTAAATGCCATTGGTGGGCCGGGTTCGATTTGGACTAAATTGATGAATTGGGAAGTTTAATAGAATATTTTAAGGTTGAGTTATGGCCTAGAATGACTGGAATTAGTGGCTACCCATGTGATAATTAATTGGCCTAAGTTTGGGCGATTTAGGGCCTAATGAGGATAATTCCCGATTGTGCCATGTTTGGTGGATTATGTGATGATTTGGGAAGTCTAATGGTTATAAGGATGGTTTATTGGCCTAGAACGATCTGATTGGGTGGCTGTCCACTTTGGGGATTAGCTGGACTAAGTATGGACAAATTGGCATTAAGTCGTGTGATTGCTGGAAATGCCCTGAATGACCTAGATTGGTCAATTTGTACTTGATTATGCTCAACTTTATATTGCCATGCCATGTGTTTGTGTGGCCAATTAGTGCGATATTTGATTGGCCAATACTTGGCATGAGATTTTATTGCCCAAGCATGTGAATTGTGAGTGCCAAGTGTATGTTGCGCCACATGGTATTAATTGACGAAGTGAGCATATTAATACGACTAATTGACATATCGTGATTAAGTTGAGCATGTCACATTATTCATTGGGCAAGTTCTTGGTGGCGTTGAGCATGTTGATTTGGCATGGTTTGATTTGGGTGCCGATGTGAAATTAACTGCTCATTGGGCATTGCATTATTGCCCGAGTGCGGGAATTGCATGGCCACGCATTTCATATGCTCAGAATGGGCATGAGACGAGATTTGTGCGAGTATGCGTGCCTAAAATGAGCATGTGATCACCTAAAATGCCCTGATGCGTTTTATGCGGGGTTCAGATAAATTGGTTGTGTGCATGTGTGATCACAATAAGCCCTAATGCGTGTTACGCGAGGTATTGAACCCGTCCTGATGTGTTTTACGCGACCGATGCCAGGTTTGTCTAGAAGACGACCAGCTTGATGCGTTTTTTACGCGAGTTTTGATTCGTAAGGAGATCGGCGTTGCGCCTAATGTGTTTTATGCAGGCTAGAGACACTGGGCCTGATGCGTTTTACGCGGGCTGTGATGTGTTAGTATTGAATAAAGACCTAATGCATTTTACGCGAGTCGAGCTCTAGTTGAAATGAGCGGTGCGCCGGTGTGCAGTGTTGAGCCATATCATGAGCATGGTCATAATGATGGCATGTGCATGCAAGAGGGCATTGGCAAGTGAGTGAGTATGTGCGACTCGATGATTCGTGAACGATGCAGGTACTGATGAGTATAAGCATGCGTACGGCGTACGTGTGACTAAGTATATCGTGTATGAGCCATGGATATTATATTGAAATGCCTAACTTGCAGGGTCAATGATGTGTTCCATCTGGGCCCAAGGGCCGAGGTCAAATGTTGTTTTGATAGTTGAATCATTGTATGTTTTGGTTGCCTATTAGGAGGTGTATGTTAGCCTAGTTTAGGTTTAGGGGGTTTTACTTGCTGAGATTCATTTCATTGTTGTTTAAACCCCATTTTTTTAAAACCCCCCAGCCTTGAGGATGGCAAGTGTGCCCATTCATTTTGGGATCCTGGACCGGATAGACCGTTCAGTGACCAAGTACCACGGTTGGAGCGGGGAAATTTGTATTATGGTGGCCGCTGAACCATTTTGATTTTGTGCTTATGCTATATATGAATATTGTATATCTTCGTATTAATGCAAGTGTATATTTATGATCCCATTGGTTGTGCAACCCTTGGTCTGTTGTTTTAAATTGTCTTAGTGTTTTATATTGATTCCGCTTGTGCCTTGAGCTCTGTGTTGGATGTTGGGTCGGCGATGCTTCCTGGGGCATTGCACTAAATTCGACCATGGTAGGGATGCTCGCACACTGTAGGGTTCAGGGCGTGACATCCCCGTTTAATTTGGTATCAGAACAAGGTCAGCTTTGGTCCAATTAGGTCAAAACCTAGAGTGATAAGGAGCGATGACCTTAGGTAGCCAATAGGGAGATCTCGTGTGCTAAGTGTACCTCCTGACTGTTTGTGTCTTGATTGATTGGTTGACTTGACCCATGAAGTGCAAGTGCGGCAGGACCTGAGGTAAGTACGTGTACCTCTTTGAATGAGGTCTTGTGCTATTTGTGAGTGACCGCATGTTGGGTGATTGAATGTTGTTGTGATGCCCGCTTAGGACCTTAGACCAGTTTAGTTGGTTTAGGTCTCTAATTCCTAATGGAATTATAGCAGGTAGGCGAGTAGTGATAGAAATCTCCTGTAAGGTTGAGCTTGAGAGGTAGAGATATGGGGCCAATCAAGTTTTGAGAGCCAAGCAGTAATGGACCCACAAGTAGTTAGGGTCGTGAGAGCACTTGAGGAAATTGGTAACTTTTTAGGTGGACAGGCTCAAGAGCGAGCTGCCACTAAAGTTTAGGCTGTTGAAGCCGCTGCAGTTGTTGCTATTGGTGATAAAGAAAATCCCAACTGAGGCTAAGGAATTACGAATAGATAGAGGTATCAGTGGTTGAATAGTCTCTAAGATTGAAACTCTTAAGTCTAATGGAGAAAGGTGACCATGAGGTTGCGTCACTTTCGGTGGAGGAATTGGAAAAAGCTTTTGAGGTATTGGGGTGCGTGGATGAGGAAAATGGGATTCTAGTAGTATACCGGCTGCAAGGAAGTGCAAGTGATTGGTAAAAAGCTACCAGAGGAAGAGTGTTTCCTGCTGGTACTGCTCAGGTTTGGATTGTGTTTGTTGAGACCTTCAAAGGTAAGTAATACGCCGAGAGAGCACGAGAATAGAAGTTGGCTGAATTTATGAGGTTCCATTACGGACACATAACAGTGGACCTGTATGAAGTGGAGTTCACTAGGTTATATAGGTTTGCTTCAAAAATAATGAAGGACTCATTGGATAGGGCCCGGAGGTTCCGTGATGGATTGAAGATGAACCTCTGTAGTTAGACGACATCACTGAGTTTGAAGAATTGTAATGAGATTTATGAACAGGTCTAAACAATGGATCATGATATGATAGAAAGGGATGCCACTTTTGTGGTTAGTAATTGAGAAGAAAGGATAGACCTAGCAAATCTGGCTAGGTGTGATCTTGATGTAATTGTGGGCATGGATTAATTAGTCAAACCAAAATGCCGTGATGGATTGCAGTGGTTGAGTGATTCAGTTTAGTCAGATTGGACACCTTAAATTCTAGTTAGTGGGGAGTTAAGGAGGAACCTCGATCCCATGAGTTTTACTAATAAAAGCAACTAAGTGGTTGGATGAGGGTTGTCAAGGTTGCCTAGCAAGTGTGGTAGATTTGACGACAAAAGAAGTGCGGTCGGAGGACATAGCAGTATTTCGCAATTTTCCCGATGTCTGTCCTCAGGAATTGCCGGGATTGCCACAAAAAAGAAAAGTGGAATTTGTTATTGAGTTGGCCCTGGGATTGAGCTAATCTCGAAGTCGTCTTCAAGGAAGTCATTGTCAGAATTGAAAGGATTAAAGGTTCAAATGTAGGAACTGTTGGATAAAGGATTTATTCGTCCTAGCACGTCCCCATGGGGAGTGCCGGTCCTATTTAGAGAATATTCTTGAGGCTGCTTTTAGGACACGATACGGGCACTATAAGTTCATAGTAATGCCCTTTGGTCTAACTAATGCCCCTGCTGCTTTCATGGACTTAACGAACAGGGTGCTTAAGGAACTGCGAGATTAGTTTGTCACCGTTTTCATTGATGATATACTAAAGTATCCAAAGAAGCTTTGAGGAACATAAAGTACATTTGAGTAAAGTGCTACGGACCTTAAGAGAACACGCACTTTTCGCCAAGTTTAGTAAATGTGAATTTTGGCTTAGTAAAGTAGCGTTCCTTGAACACATAATGTCGGAAATGAAATTTCTATTACGTCCCGAACCCCACGGCATGCAACATCCCTACCTTGGTTGATATGTTTGCAACGTCCCAGGAAGCATCGCCGACCCAATGCCCAAACAGAGAACAAGTCACAAGCGAAAGCAATAAATAAACAAACCCTGACAGCTGAAAATATGTACGCTTTATATTACTATCAAAAGCTCTTTTACAACGTTTACATATACATGTCAACATATACAACCAACCCAAAACCAGTAAATAGCCACTACTAAACAAAAAGGTATAGGTGGCTAGGGTGAGTCTACTAAACCTACGCGGAAGACCATAGTAAAAAAGGAACGGCCTCCACTACTAAAACTCTGGCCTCTCCTAAGGCTCCCAGTTTGGATCCGAAAACTCCGTAGGCTCCTCTGATGACTCCTTTGAGGATCTCTCATTCGGCTCGAACTCCTCTGACTCTGTGACTTGGGCAGCTGCCCATTCATCCTCCGAATCCATCTCCAACTCCGGGTCCAAGTATAGTCCTAACTCTTCATTTGATCCTATTTCTCTATCCGATTCCAACTCAGCGACCTCTCTGTCCTCACTCGGGTCTTGGTCCATAGGCTTCGGCTCCGGCTCAACCTCCTCATCCATCGACTCGGGGTCATCATACCATACCCTTGGCTCCTAGTTCATGGCAACAGATACGTCTACAGTCGGGGAATCCACAATCTCACCATCTGCCATCTGTGGTATCATCGCCCCATCCACATCAATTGGGGCATCGAATGTCCTGAGGGGTTGCCCTATGTTCCCGTCGACATCCTTAAGGCACCAGGCCACGTACTCTTGAGTCTTATAAAAATATTCACCCACATTCACAAACACTATAGAACAGTATCTTACATAAGCTTCCCCATTCCCTGATAGGTATACTTTCATAGTCGACTGGATCTGCGTAGGGATCCCAAAAAAGAGGTGGTAACTTCGAAATGCTCAGGGCTGGGGGTCTGAAAAGTTGAGTTATTACAACCGTGAGACGAATCCCAGAGTGCAAGCCCTAAACCTAGACTAGGCTAACATGCATCCTCCTGACAGGCAATCCACAACATAGCAATACAATTCACAATTAACCTCTGACCTAGGCCCTTGGGCCGAGGTCACTCACCTGGCTGACCCTGCAGGTTAGGCATTTCAATAACATAACCAAGTCACACATGCGAACACTCTATTCACACGTATGCCACATGCATGCTCACGCTCATCAGTGTTTGTATCACATGCCTTTCACCGAGTCTCGCATACTGGCACTCTGGCTCATGCATTCTTATGTATGCAATTTATGTCATCATGCCATGATTTCCATCAGTCTCAAATGGTATACTAGCTCAATGCCCAATTATTAACTCAGAGCTCGACCTGCGTAAAACGCATCAAATTTGACCCTTGCCAATGCAACAGGTCCACATAACCACAACACTGTGGGCCAACGTAAAAAAACCCCAAGCCCAGTGTCTTTAGCCCGCATCAAAACGCATTCGACTGGTCGTCTTTCAGACATACTGGTATCATCCCGCGTAACACGCATCAGGATAGATTCAACATTGCGTAAAACGCATCAGGGTGCATTATGATCATACAGTCATCTAGCCAGTTTTATCTGAACCCTGCGTAAAACGCATCAGGGTATTTTAGGTGATTACATGCTAATGGCAGGCACGCATTCTCGCATAATTTTATCACACGCCTTATTCTCGGCATACACAATGCGTGACCATATAATACGGTACAATGCATCATGAGCATCACTATAACACAGGCACTCAATCAAATCCATGCCACCATATAATGCCCAATTCCCAAACAGCATATTCACTTGGCCAATTAATACCGTATGGCCCAAATTCACAATGTACAATTTGGCATTCAATTCAGCCATCAATTAGTTAATCACATTCTGCACAATTCGGCCACACGAGCACGCGACATGGCATAGCACAATTAAGCACAATTCACCCAATAATCAATCAACTCGGGCAATCTTGGCAATTGGACCACCTAGACCTCAATTAGCCAATTCCGACCCGCCAATTCTCCAACATGGACAGCCACTAGTTGGTGTGTCCTCAGCCTCAAATTCATCTTCGATTCAACCTACAGTCCGACACAATCCTTACATCAATAAACTCCACAAATCAAACTGTCCATTTCCTTTAATTGCTCTAATCGTCAACCCGAACATCCGAACCGTCTAACCCGTCTAGAAAACGCACAATTAGTCCTAATCCGAGCTTAGGAGGTATACTCACCAAATCCTAAGTTACGACGATAAGGAATGGCGGCCGATCACTGGTGGATGGTGGAACCGGCGGCGGCATTTCCGGCGAGCAGAGACGGCGGCGGTCTCGGCAATACGGATGGCGGCCCTTGGCGTTCGTACGGCAGCTGAGGTGGCAAGAGGGAGAGTGGGTCAGTGAGGCGAGGCTAAAAGGATGGTGATGGTGGCGTGGACGGCTCCGACGAGCTTGGCTTTCTTCGACTAGAATGGCCGAGAGAGAGGACAACGGGAGAGAGAAAGAGAGGAGAGAGAGAGAGAGAGAGAGAGGATGGGACGGTGGGATGGTTTTGGTGGTGGTGTGACACCAGCAGAACAGCGGCACGGCGGCGTCCCGACGGTGAGCGGCTTCACGGTCGAGAGAGAGAAACCGTCGAGAGCAGAGGGAATTCGGGAGAGAGAGGGAGGGTGGTGGCCGAATGGAGGGAGTGAAGAGAGAGAGAAGGGTCAAGGCTGGTCAAATATTGGGTCCTAGTGGAGGACACTTGTCAAAATCCAAGCCCCTTGACCAAAATACCCATAATCTAATGGCCCTTTTTTTATCTCATCTAATAATGCAAGGGTAAAATGGTCCTTAGGTCCAATAATTTAATAATTTTCTTAATTTAGTCTCAAAATTCGGAATTAATTGAAATGGGGCCAGGGGCAAAACGGTCATTTTTTCGGTTCCGAGTCGAAATTCCATTTTTCAACCATACCAATCTCAAATATGTGTGGCCAACATAATATGGTCTCGGATTCGTAAAAATAGTCGCACAAGCCCTCGAAAATCGACACCGAAGTCTGGGTCCAATGTCGTGACCAAAACTCGCTCAATTTCCAATTTCAGGGCCTCTCACTAACGGGCGGCTGTTTAGGAGTTACACATATTGACATAATGTTATCCAAGTCATGACGGTCTCGATCATTAAGAGAGAGGAATTATTACTAGTTTCAGAGGACGCGATCTTTTGGTTTAGTTCGGGACTGGTTGGCCACGTGTACTTTTGGTCGTGCATAATCACCTGCGCTCCATTTGTACATTGTTGGCCTTGGCCAAACCACCTCCACCACTTTTCCTAAGATCGGCCCACGTTGGTCCAAAATATTTCCTCATTGTTTCTCGAGATCGGTGTCCGATTCGCGATCGGGGTCCCTAGTCCACATACCGTTTTCCTAGTTAGCCATACCCCATTGGTCATTATCCCAAGAGTGATCAGCTCTAGGCGAGACTTACTAAAACGGAATGCGAAATAATGTCAATTTTATTGATCCAAGAATTACGTCGAAATTCAGGCTATTATAACTCTTTCCCCCTTACAAAAATTTCATCATTGAAATTTTTAATCTATCCTTATCTACTCAAATAACTGGAGGTGTTGATGTCTCATGGCTTTTTCGCTCTCCCAAGTGGCACCTTCCGCTCCGTGGTACACCCAGACAACCTTGACCATTGAGATCGTCTTGTTCCTCAGCACAAGATATTTTCTATCTTCGATCCCGACTGGTCTTTCCACGTACGATACTTTGTCATCCATGTCTATCTCCTCGTATCTTAGAACATGAGTTGGATTTGGTTCATACTTTCTTAATATCGACATATGAAAAACATTATGTACTTGGGACAAGTTGGGTGGCAAGGCAAGTCGGTAAGCCATATCGCCAATCTTTCCAACATCTCAAAATTGTCCGACATACCTTGGACTGAGCTTTCCTTTCTTGCCGAATAGGGATAATCCTTTCACTGGCGATACCCTGAGAAATACATGATCTCCCACTTGAAATTCCAAGGGTCGTCATCTCCTGTCAGCATAACTCTTTTGGCGACTTTGTGCCGTCCTTAGTCTGTCCCGAATAATCTCCACTGCTTCTACCGTCTCTTGTACTAACTCTGGGTCTGTGATACTTAGCTCACCAACTTCGTCCCAGCATAATGGCGTCCTGCACGCTCTACCATATAAGGCTTCGAATGGTGCCATTTGAATACTTTGTTGGTAGCTATTGTTATAGGCAAATTCCACTAGATGTAACTGCTCTTCCCATTTGCCTTAAAAATCCAACACACAGGCTCTCAACATATCTTCCAAAGTTTGAATCGTTCTTTCTGATTGGCCATCCATCTATGGATGATGTGCCGTACTAAATTGCAACTTCATGCCTAAGGCTGTTTGTAAACTCTTCCAAAAATTGGCCGTGAACCTTGGATCACGATCCAAGGTGATCATCACTGGCACTCCATGAAGACGTACTATTTACTGCACATATAATTCTGCGTACCTTTTCAGCCCAAAGTCCTTTCACACTACCAGGAAGTGTGCAGACCTAGTTAAGCGATCCACTATAACCCATATAGAATCGTGTCTTCTTTGGCTTCACGGCAATCCCATTACGAAATCCATCATGATGTGTTCCTACTTCCACTTAGGGATCTCTAGTGGTCTTAATAAGCCACCTGGCTTGCAGTGCTGTGCTTTTACTTGTTGACACGTCAAACACTTGACCACATGTTTGACCACATCTTTCTTCAGGCCATTCCACCAGTAATGTTGACACAGATTCTGGTACATCTTTGTACTACTTGGATGGATACTATACTGACTTCGATGAGCTTTGTTCAAGATCTCCTTGAGTCCTTCGTCCTCCGGTACGCATAATCGTCCACGAAATTTTAAAGTCCCATCATCAGACACTTGGAAGTCAAACTTCCTTTTTGCCGCATCCATTTCAACAATTCTTTGGATCTCTTGGTCAGTAGACTGTAGTTCTCTGATTCTAGCTTTGATCTCTGGTTCAATCCTTAATGTAGCTATCAGGTTAGACATCTGGTTCACTTCGAACTTAAATTCTGAGTCCCTGAGTCTTTCCAATAACGTCCACTCCTTGACCATTAGATGCGCCATAATAGACTTGCGACTTAAGGCATCAGTAACTCGATTCGCCTTACCTGGGTGATACAAAATGTTGCAATCATAGTCCTTTAGAAGCTCCATCCATCGGCGCTGTGTCATGTTCAATACTTTCTGCGAGAATAAATATTTGAGGCTTTAGTGATCGGTATAAATCTGGAACTTTTCTCTACACAAATAATGTCTCCAGATTTTGAGGGCGAAAACGATAGTAGCCAATTCCAAGTCATGTGTCGGGTAATTCATCTCATGACGCCTCAACTGGCGCAGCACATATGCTACCACTTTTCCATACTGCATCAGAACACATCCAAGCCCTCTCAAAGAAGCGTCACTATAAACTTCAAATCCTCCAGGTCTAGACGGAATGATTAACACTGAAGCGGTTGTTAGCCTATGCTTTAGCTCTCGGAAACTTCTCTCACATTTATCATTCCATTCAAACTTAGTTTCCTTCTTCAACAGCCTTGCCAATGACATGGCTATCGATGAAAATCCTTCCACGAATCGCCTATAATAGCTAGCCAAACCAAGAAAACTTCGGATTTCCGTTACCAATGTTGTTCTTGGCCACTTAGTCACTGCTTCAATCTTTGTTGGATCCACAGAAATCCTATCTCCAAAAATGATATGTCCAAGAAACGCTACTTTGTTAAGCCGAACTCACACTTGCTGAACTTGGCATACAATGCGTGTTCTCTAAAGGTCCGTAGCACTTCAGCCAAGTGTACTTCATGTCCTTCGGGGCTCTTAGAGTATACTAGTATATCACTAATAAAGACTATCGTGAACTGGTCCAAGAATTCCTTGAACACCCGATTCATTATATCCATGAAAGCAGTTGGGGCGTTTGTTAGTCCATAGGGCATAACTGTAAATTCATAATGCCCGTATCTGGTCCTGAAAGTAGTCTTGGGGATGTCCTCGTTTCTGATCCTTAGCTGATGGTACCCGGTCCTTAGATCTATTTTGGAAAACACGGAGGTTCCTTGTAACTGGTCGAACAGATTACCAATCCTCGGCAGCGGATACTTGTTCTTCACTGTCACTTGGTTCAACTGCCGGTAATCTACGCACAGCCTCAGAGTTCCATCTTTCTTTCTTCAAACAGGACTGGCGCTCCCCATGGAGACGCACTAGGGCGAATGAAACCCTTGTCCAATAATTCTTGTATTTGCACTTTTAGGTCCTTCAATTCCGATAAGGACATCTGATATGGTGCCTTCGAAATCGTCTCTGTCCTAGGGGTCAACTCAATCACAAACTCCACCTCTTGCTTAGGCGGTAAACCTGTCAATTCCTGAGGAAAAACCTAGAGGAAATTGTATACTACGGGTATATCTTCCAACTTAGGTTCCGCTACTGTTGGATCCACAATATTCACTGAGTATCCCTCACATCCTTTGTCCAGCAACTTACCTCAAGCGAGGAAATCCAAAGGATCGAGGTTCCTCCTCGGTTTCCCTGAAATACAAAATTAAGAAGTCCATCCGGTCTAAATTGGATCGTCCTACTATTGCAGTCCAACATAGCTTTTTGTCAGACTAACTAGTCCATTCCAATGATCACATCAAAATCGAACATGGCCAATACTGCCAAGTCGATACTCTCTTCCTTACCCCTAATAATTATCTTACAATTGAGGCATCCAAAAGAGATTAGCACCCTATCATTCATGGGCATCGACACGCAAAGCACATTCTCACGCAATACTGGTTCCATACCAACCAACTTAATAAACTGCTCGAAAATGAAAGAATAGGCCGCCCCAAATCAAACAATATATAAGCGGCATGATCACATAAGGAAATCGTACCTGTGACCATGCCCGGTACATTCTCAACTTCTTTGCGCGCCATGGCATAGACCCTTCCTTGAGCTGGTGGTCACCCCTAATTAGCCGATGGGGGATTTCCGCCTTGATTCCCAGCTCGGGGTTATTGCTCCTAGAGCATCTTAGGTGGTCCTAAGGGATGCATCCGAGGGCAATTTCTGATTTGATGCTCCATACTCCCACACTTGAAACACGCTCTAAACCTACTTGGCTGGTTACTTGGCTTCCCAATATTTCGCCTAACAGGGGGAACAAATCGTCGGTTGCCCATCACTGGCTTCTTTCCATAATGACGATTATCTCTATTCTAGGCAAACCGTGATCCCAAAGCAACTGCCCTGAATCCGCCTATATATTTCTCCATAATCCTTAATGTCGTGTGATAATATCTGATTCCGAAGATCCGGTTTTAATCCGTCCCAGAATCTTCGAGCCCTATCTCGTGGATTTTCTACCATTGTTGGTGCGAACTTTGCCAACCTTGTGATGCGGGAGCATCCGAGACTACTAATCAATCCTTAAGTCCTGAGCAGATTCCTTTAGCAAAACAAACACTATCGGTACTTATTCATGCCAAGACTAACTTCGGTTACAATTTGCTTCGATGGGTTAAGGAATGATGATACCAATATTAAAATTCATTGCTGGTCGATGCTATATCAAAAGGGAGTTATTCAGGATAAGTTCCGTAGTGATTTAATGTTCTTTGGAAGTGGATATTTGCTGGTTATTATTGATGGACGAATTTTGAAGGCTGAAGAGTTAAGACTCCTAGTCCCCATGTTGTTTATTGCATTCCCTAGTTCCTAGACCTTTAAT
>JAMXDD010000006.1:16826205-16852195 GCA_024733475.1 Syzygium grande | reverse complement strand
TAAGATTTTGACGCCAAAAATGTTGGGCTACATATATATGGGACGACGGTGCGAAAATGAATTTCGGCTCGAAAGGAAAAGGACGAATTGCCTTGGGCTATTTAAGCTTAATTCCGAATTTTGGGAAATTAATTTGGATAAACCAAGGTTGGTTAAGTTAACTAAGATGGTTGAGGGTTGGTTAAGGGCTAAAGACAAGATTGCCCCTCAATAATTCATTGGAATGAATGTGAGCCATTGGATTAAAGGTTAAAATTAGTCAAGGGGCTTAGATGATTGACACTTGTCTCCCCAAAAAAGTTTGAAGTGACTAGTTTTGACCAAATTGGTCTTGTCTTTTCTCCTCCCCCTCTTGGACGCCATTCTCCTCTCCCTCACGTTCTTCCACCCCTCCATCGCCCTCTTCCTCCATCCCTTCTTCCCTTCGGGGGCAAGCCCCCACCGCCGCCGCCCCTTAGCCATTTGCGAGCCGTGGATCACGGCAAGGAAGTTCGTGAGGGCCGGACTAGCCTTCTCAAGCCTGCCTTCCTCCTTTCCTGACGCCCCAACCAGCCGGGCCGTGGCCGGAGAGAGGCCGAGGGCCGAGGAGTCACAAGGCCACTGCGGAGCCGCCGCTGTTTGCCGCAAGAGTGGATGTACTTGTTTCTTCCACAAATTGTCCACCCCGACGTGAGTTTAATACCTAAACTTAGTTTAGGCTTAATTGTGTTTAGTTGATTTATTTGGGTTAATTGGTGGAGATTAAATTAAATTGGTGTTGGTTAGGGGGATTGTGTGGTTAATGGCTGAGTTAGTGAGGTCACGGATGGTTAATACCTAAACTTGCATTATGTGAATTGTGAATCATGCAAAGATTGTGATGAGATTGTGAGAATTGTTAGCATCCGACCGCATGAGGCATTCGTGGGATGCGGTAATCGAAAGGATTTGAAGCATTTAAAGAAGATGAGCACGCTGTGTGAAGTACGCCTACCCGTATGTATATAATGTGTGGGTGTATATATATGTTGAATTGCACTAACTTGCAGGGGTTGAATCACGCTGAAATATATTGAATTTTATGTCCGTTGGCTTGAATGTTTGATTTTGTTCCGCTAAGAGACACACTTTAGCCTAGCCTAGGTTTAGGTATTTGATTCACCGAGCTAGTCTCACGGCCAGGTAAAACCGAACATTTCGTAACCTACCCCCTAGATGCCGAGCCGCCCCACTTTTGGGATTCCTAGGTAGATATTATGTCGAGGAGCATTGGTATGATGAATCTGTATTTGTACCATGGAAATATGGACGGTGACGTAATTCCTTGCCCGTGAGGCGGCTGGAGCAGATGGGACGGGACGGTGAGGCTCACGAGGTAGGCGCAGGACGAGATATAGATGCTGCCGAGGATGCGTCAAGATGAAGACCTTGAGGACGACTTTGATTCCGAGGCCGAGGTCGACGCCTCTTTAGCGTATCACCGGGGAGTTCGTGAGGGTCAAGATAACTGTGAGGACCCCGACATGGACGTGGATGAGCCGGTAGTCAATCGCAGCCTCTTCGCAGGAGTCACCGAGTCTTACGATGAGCCCGGACGATTCTGCAGACCTGCACTATCAAACGCAGACTAGTTGGTCAACGATAGATCCCTACCTTTTGTTATAGTGATCCTTAGTATGTACCTACTCACCCGCCACCCATACTTTTTGGATTAGTGGCCTTTTGACTACGATGCTAGCTTGACCCCGACCTAGACCTATAGTGGATGTGATCAGATATGTATCTCAAGGTTTTGTGTAAACAGTTTGTTTATATATGAGAATGAGGTTTTACCCGGTATTGTTTTGATTTGTGTGGCTTCTTGCTTATCTTTATTTGTCGTGGTTTAATCGCCCGCATGTGTTTTTATACTCGATTGTTGTTGGGCCTACCAAGTCTCCCCGGGACGCCGCACTATGATCGACAAAAAATTTTGTAAGGGGATGTTCGCGTTCCGATGGGTAAGGTTGGGTTCGGGGCGTGACACCCGGTTCATAGCTACAAGCTTGTCTGCGGGCCTGGGATACACCACCGCCATCGGCCATCCGAGATATCATCACCCCATCAATATCTATCGCACGTTAAATGTCCTAAGGGGTTGCCCAATGTTTCCATCTGCATCTTCGTATACTGCTATATATTCCCGAGTCTCGAGAAATACTCACCCACCTTTACGAATACAACCGAACGACAACGAATATACGATTCCCCATTCCCCGAGGGGAAGACTCTCGTGACAATCGGATCAGCATAGGGATCCCAAAAGAGGCGATGACTTTACCATGCTCGTGGTTGGGGTTTGAAAAGGTGGGTTATTACAACCGTGGATAAATCTCGCAAGTACAACCCCTAAACCTAGGCTAGGCTAAAATGCATCCTCCCGATAGGCAATCTACAACAAGCACAACAATACAATTCACAATTAACCTCCGACCTAGGCCTTTGGGCCCAGGTTACTCTCTTGATTGACCCCGCAGGTTAGGCATTTCAATAATATAACCAAGTCACACATGCGAATGCTCCATTCACACATACGTCACACGCATGCTCACGCTCATCAGTGTTCATACCACATGCCTTTCACTGAGTCTCACATACTCGCGCTCTGGCTCATGCATTCTTATGAATGCAATTTATGTCATCATGCCATGATTTCCATCAGTTTCAAATGGCACACTGGCCCAATGCTCAATTATTAACCCGTGAGCTCCACCCACAGAAAATGTATCAGTCCCACCTGCACAATGCAATGCAACAGTCCATAATCGGAATAATCCGCCATCGAAAACGCCCCAAGCCCAATCCGCACCGTAAAACGCATTAGGCACAACACCCATCTCCATACTAACCAAAACCCGTAAAATGCTTCAGGATGGGTTCAACCTCGTGGAAAACGATCAAGGTGATTTGTGATCACACGCGATATCTGCCCGTTTTATTCGAACCACGCCAGAAACGATCGGGGTATTTTAAGTGATCACATGCTTATGGCAGGCATGCATTTTCAAGACAATTTCATCACACGCCTCATTCTCGCATACACAATGCGTGACCATGTAATGCAAAGATATTGCATCATGAGCATCAATATAACATAGGCACCCAATCAAATCCATGCCACCATACAAAGGCCCAAATCCCAAACAAAGATGCTCACTTGGCCCATTTAATATCGTATGCCCAACACACAATTCAATTATTCGACATTCAATTCAAACCCTCAAATAGCCAATCACACTCCGCACAATTCGGCCACATGAACACGCGACATGGCAATTACAATCTATCTCAATTCAATCAACAATCAGTCACCCTAGACAATTCCGACAATTCAGCAAATAAATTCCCCAAATGTCCTATTCTAGTCCAACAATTTATCAATGTAGGCAGAATAATTCAGTTCTTCCGAGGCCAATATCCACCTCTAATTCAGCTAATAATTCCACCAAGATCACCACAAAATCAACCTCCTATAATCAGCCCATCTATTTCATCAATTTACTTAATTCTCAATTGACGCCTGGAAATTGTCTAACCCGTCTAGAAATGCAATACTAGCCTAATCCGGGTTTAGAGATATACTCAACAAATCCTAAAGTCACGATGATGAGGAACAAATGTCAATCATTGGTTGATTCGTGAACCTGGCAGGCGTTCCCCGACGAGCTGGCGACGGCACTTCGGCGGTCCCTCGGTCGAGAAGAAACAAATAAGAGGGAGAGAGAAAGAGAGAGAGAGAGGATGGGAAGAGATGATGGTGGTGATGAGGCATGGACGGGCGGCATGACACTTAGCTTCGCTGAGCGGGCGGCGTGGTGGTGGCGATCCAACGACTCCACGGTCGAGAGAAGACCCATGGTGGAGGAGAGGAAAATCGGGAGAGGGGGGAGGGTGGTGGTCGAATGAGAGAGTGAGGAGAGAGAAATAGGTCAAATATTGTCAAATATGGGGGAATGGTGGAGGACACTTGTCAACCATCCAAGGTATTTGACCAAAATGCCCTTGATCTAGTGGTCTTAATCCAATCTTATCCAATAATTGAGGGGTATAATGGTCTTTAGCCCCAATAATTGAGCTGAAAATAAATTTCAATTAATCTAATATTATCCCAAAATTCGGAGCTCATAAAAAGGTCAAGAGCAAAACGGTCATCTTTCCGGTCTCGGGTCGAAATTCCATTTTCGATCGTACCAACCCCAAATGCGTGTGGCCAACATAATATGGCGTCCAATTGCCAAAAATAGTCGCACAAGGTCTCGAAAATCGACACCGAAGTCCGGGTCCAATTTCATGACCAAAACTGGCTCAATTTCCAATTTCGAGGTCTCTCACTAAAGGGCGGCTATGTTTGGGTTACGCGTATTGACCTAATGTTATCCGAGTCATGACGGTTCCGATCATTGAAAGAGAGAGGAATTATCACTAGTTCAAATGTGTCACGATCGCTCGGGTCAAGTTCGGACTGGTTGGCCAAAAGCACTTTCAGTTGTGCAAAATCACCTGCGATCTGATTGTACCTCGTTGGCCTTAGCCAAACAAATCCATTACTTTTTCTAAGATCGGCCCGCATCGGCCCAAAATATTCCCTTATTGTTTCTCGAGATCAGGGTCCGATTAGTGATCGGATCCCTAGTCCATGTACTGTTTTCCTAGTTAACCATACCCCTTTGATTAGTATCCCGAAAGTGATCAGCTCTGAATGGACTTACTAAAATGAAATGCGAAATGTCAATTTTATTGATCTTGGAATTACGTCGAAATTCAAGCTGTTACAACTCTTCCCCTTACAAAAATTTCGTTCTCGAAATTTGTAATCTATTCTTATCTACTCAAATAAATAGGGGTATTGATGTCTCATGGCTTCTTCGCTCTCCCAAGTGGCACTTTCCGCTCCGTGGTGCTCCTAGATCGCCTTGACCGTTGGGATCGTTTTGTTCCTTAGCACACGATCTTTTCTATCTTCAATCTTGACCGTCTTTCCATGTACGACAATTTTATCGTCTACATCTATCTCCTTGTATCTTAGAACGTGAGTCGGATTTGGTTCATACTTTCTTAACATCGACATGTGGAAAACATTATGTACTTAAGATAGGTTGGGAGGCAAGGCAAGTCGATAAGCCATATCGCTAATCTTTTCCAATATCTCAAATGGCCTAACGTATCTTGGACTGAGCTTTCCTTTCTTGCCGAATCGAGATGAGCCCTTCATTGGCGACACCTTGAGAAATACATGGTCTCCAATTTGAAATTCCAAGGGTCGCTGTCTCTGCTTTCGGCATAACTCTTTTGACGACTCTGCAATCTTGTCAATGGCATGGCTATCGATGAAAATCCTTTTACGAATCGCTTGTAATAGCCAACCAAACCAAGGAAACTCCGGTTTCTATTAGGGATGTCGATCCGGCCATTTAGTCACTACTTGATCTTGGCCGAATCTATAGAAATCCCATCTTCGAAAATAATATGTCCCGAGAAATGCCACTTCTACCGAGCCAAAACTCACACTTGTTAAACTTGGCGTACAATCGTGTTCCCTTAAAAGTCCAGAACACTTCAGCCAAGTGTACTTCATGTCCTTCGGGACTCTTAGAGTACACTAGTATATCATCAATAAAGACTATCGCTAACTAATCCAAGAATTCCTTGAACTCCCGATTCATTAGATCCATGAAATCACCGCATGCTTAGTTAACCCAAAAGGCATAATCAGAATTGTAATGCCCATACCTCATCTTGAAAGTAGTCTTAAGAATATCCTCCTTCTTAATTCTCAATTGATAATAACCGGTCCTTAGATCTATTTTGGAAAAACATCAAGCTCCTTGTAACCGGGTCGAACGGATCGTCAATTCTCAAAGCGTGAGACATTTGTTCTTCAGCGTCGCTTGGTTCAAACCTTCGGTAATCTATGTACCACCTCGTAGTTCCATCTTTTCTTTCTTACAAGTCAGACTAGCGCCCTATGGAGACGCACTAGGAAAATAAAACCCTTGTCCAATAATTCCATGTTTGCACTTCCGGTTCCTTCAATTCTAATAAGGACATTCGATATGGTGCCTTGAAATTGGTTCCATCCCAAGGTCAACTCAATCACAAACTCCACCTCTTGCTCGGGCGGTAAACTGGCAATTCCCGAGGAAACACATCGGGAAAATTACATACTACGGTATATCTTCCAACTTAGGTTCCACCACTGTTGGATCCACAACATTCACTAAGTATTCCTTACATCCTTCATCCAACAACTTATTCACCTCAAAGCGAGGAAATCCAAGGGATCGAGTTCGTTTCCCTGCAATTCAAAATTAGGACGTCCATCGGTCTAAATTGGATCGTCCCTACTATTATAATCCAAAATAGCTTTACGGTCGGACTAACAATCCATTCCAATGATCATATTAAAATCAAACATGGCCAATATCGCCAAGTCGATGCTCTCTTGCCTACCCCTAATAATTATCTTATAATTGGGGCATCCAAAAGAGACTAGCACTCTATCACTCATGGGTGTCGACACACAAAGCACATTCTCAAACAATACTGATTTCATACCAACCAACTTAATAAATTGCTGTAAATAAAAGAATAAGGTCGCTCCGGGATCAAACAATGCATATGCATTATGATCACATAAAGAAATCGTGCATTGTGAAATGTTCTCTGCCATGGCATAGACCATGGTGGTCACATTAGCCGTGGGGGATTCTCAACTTCTCTATTGTCATAGAGCATCATAGGTGGTCTTGAGGGACGATGGGGCATTTGAGACCCTTCCTTTGAAATACGCTCCAAACCTGGTGGTTACCTCTTGAATATTTTGCGATTGTGGGGAATTCTTGTCAATTGCCCATCACCAACTCCCATAACGACAATTATCCCTTATTCTGGGGATCTCAATCTTTTTTGCTGATCCCGGCTCAATAACGAGCATCATCTCCCATAGGATGGTCTTGATCCGGTCCCAACATTTTCAAGCTCTATCTCACAGTTTTCGAGGGTGCAAACTTTGTCAACCTTGCAAATTCTGTCAACGGTCATCTGACCTTGCGTAATCCACATAAACTCCACCAACTTTTTCTGGTGAAATACTTTTCATAAAAATTCCAAAAATACCTAAAGTTGGGGTTATTCCTCCGAAATACTCTACCTTAAGGGTATTCCACCAATCATTAGCACTATCTCAATAATAAACCACCAACGTTACGCCTAATAGGGACCCCAAAACTTTAAAAGTTTCTCCAGTCACCCATTGGTGTAATCTGGGGGTAGTCACTAACTTTAAGGCGTTTCAACATTATAAATTGTTCCACTAATCGACAATTTGTCTCGCTATTCGGGGGCACTCAGGAAATAAAGATGAACAAGGAAGCCAAACAATCAAATATCATCATCGTAAAACCTCATGCTCATATATATCAACAAACTGTTTGAACAAGGATCATAAATACAAATACACTACATCCATTCACTATGGGTCTAGGGTCAAGGTCACATCAAAGTCAAAAGGCCACTAATCCAAAAAAAAAAAGTTCTGGGTCGGGTGAGTAGGTCCACATTAAGGATCGCTATAACAAAAAGGTAGGGATCCCTATCACAACCGACTAGTCTAGGGTGCATAGTCCGGTCGCCGAATCATCCCAGCCCATCAGAAGACCTCAGCCTCCCCTCCAAGAGCCGCGATCCGGCTCGCTCATCCACGCCCACATGCTCGGGGTCCTCCCCATCAGCCCCCCTCCCCGAGCCCCAAGAGTCTCGCTAAGAGAGCCACCCTCAAAGATCGAGTCAAAATCGTCCCTCCGTGATCTACGCCCTCAAATGCATCCCCTACCAAGATTCATATCTATGTCATCGCCTACCCCATCGACCTCACCATCCCCATCATCTCGCCTCCATCGCCCGGCCTGGGCTCGCCCTCATCCTCAACCATAGGCTCCGCCCGTCCGATCATCATACCAAACTCCGGGACTGGCTGGCCTCAACAATCCTACGGAGCTCCGTGGAGGAGCATCGACCACCTCTCCATCGGCAATCACCGCGCCAACTCACCATCAACATCTACCGGATGTCAAAGGTACGAATAGGTTCGACCGAGGGTCCCGCCACCGCCCCACGACACCACGCTATGTACTCGCCTCGATGCTCATCCTCACCCGCGACAACATAGAGAACTGACTAAACCTCACGTGCATCTCGCCATCCCCACCGAACCGATCCACCTGACTGTAATATCTGCCTCGAATCCCAAAAAGTGGAGGCGGGTCCCATCCTAGGGGTAGGCTCAAATGTTCGGGTTTATACAACCGTGAGACTAGCTCGGAATCAAATACCTAAACCTAGGCTAGGCTAAAGTGTGTCTCAAACAGACCAAAATCACCAAACAAACCAACAACATAAGACTCAAAGTGTATCGACGTGATTCAACCCCGCAAGTTAGTGCAATTCAATATATATATACATTCACATACGCAGTACATACGGCAGACGCTCTGCACACACACGCTGCTCATCTTCATTATATGGTACAAATCGCTCAATCACCGCATTCCACACGAATGTCTCATGCAGTCACATGCTCACTATTCTCAAGATCTCATCACAATGCTGCACGATTCGCAATTCACATAATGCGATGTTCAGATTATTCTTAATCTCACGACCCACCATAGGGCCCGACCCGAAGGCCAATAGTGAAACCGACCCAAAGGCCCGACCCGAAGGCCACAACACTTCATGGCCAGCGTATATAATACGCCCGGCCCGTGTCTTCTAGCCCCTACAAAGTGCCCGAGGCGCAACACCGCCTTTCACCACGAACCATAGCCTGCTACAAAGTGCATGAGGATGGTCGCCTTCCCGTCTAACCGGCATCGCCTCGCCAGAACGCAATGCAGGAACGACGGAACGACCAAGGCCACGAGGTGATCACATCCCTCAATTTTATCTTAGCCCAATTCCACTCAATTCGTATGCCATCATGATCACACATAATGCAATGTCACACAATGTCATTTCACATATCAATCTCAACATATCAAGAACACAAATGACATGCATTTTCATTCCAATGAACACAAATGCCATAACATTTATCCACATTTACAAACCAATGTACACTTTCTAGCATTTGTATTCTACACATGCAATTCGGCCAACCTAACACCCCACATTTAAACATGGCCAAAATACAATCTAAACACTTCATTTAGGCCTACAATGTTCAGCCAAGGTCCCCCAACCATATATAGCATGTACTAAGTTTAATTAAGCAAAACAAGTTCAATTGGACCTAAAACAACATTTCTAACATAAAACCCCAAAGGCTCCGAATTTCAGCCATAATGGACAGCCACTAAACCATCATGATTCGCCATGGTTTCACCTCATATCAACCCCTCAACAACAACATACTTTCAGCCATTACTACACAATCCACTAAATAGCACTAATCTAGTTCAAACTTCACAATTCAAACCAAACTAACTCAACTAGACACAATTAGGCCTAATCTAAGTTTAGGTGTTCAACTCACGCTTCGATGCACCACTGGGAAAGATGATGATCATCTACTCGCGGCCCGACGACGGTGGCGGCTCACGGCGTGGTCCGCCTCACGGCCACGGTGGCTGGTTTGGGGCGTCCGGGGGAGGCGCGCTGATTTGGGGGCGTCCAAGAGGTGCTGAATCGGGCGAGGGAACGGGCTGACCAAGGCGGCTCACGACGGCGCCCGGCGATCCTGGTCGTGTCCTACGCCTCCGCGACCGGCTGTGCAAGGCGGCTATGGTGCTGGTTCGGTGATGATGAAGATGAAAATGAAGAGGAATGGTGAAGAGGAAAATGATGACCGAATGCAAGAGGGAGGGGGAGAGGGATCGTGAGAGAGGAGAGAGAGAGAGACTTGATCAAATTTTGGTCAAAAGTGGGTCAAAGCTCCCTTTAGTGGAAGACACATGTCATCCTCTTAGCATACTTGCCCAAAATACCCTTCATCCTATGGCCCACATTCATCCAAGATAATTATTGAGGGGCATTATGGACTTTAGCCCCTAACCAACCTCTAACCCCTCTAGTTAACTTTAACCAACCTTAGTTAACTCAAAATAAATCCTAAAATTCGGAATTAAGTCCTATTAATCCAAGGGCAATTTCGCCTTTTGCCGCTCCGAACCAAAATTCCGTTTTTCGCACCCAAGCCGCCCCATATATGTGTGGCTAACATTTTCTGGCCGAATCTTAAAATTAGTCCGTCGGGTCCCCAACCGGCTAATCAACTCGGGCTCAATTCCGCGGAACAACTCTCTCTCAATTTCAATTTTTCTCAAACTCTCACTAACAAAGCGGCCGTTTAGGAATACGCCATCGACTTAGGGGCTGTCCGAGTCTCAATGGTTCCGATCATCGAGAGAAAGAGGGTTTATTACTAATCCCGGTCACGATCATTTGGTTCGAGTTCGTGATTGGCTGGCCACGGCACGCTTGGTTGCTGTAATCACCCGCGATCCCAATTGTGCATCGCTGGCCTTGGCCATACCATTTCCATCACTTTTCCTAAGATCGCCCCTCACCGGGTTCACAATATTCCCTCACTCTCTCTCAAATCGGTCCTCGAGTCGCGACTCGAGACCCTCGTCCACGACTAGTGTCCTAGTTAGCCATTCCTCATGGTTAGTATCCCAAGAGTGATCAGCTCCAAGTAGTCGACTCAAATGAAATGAGAAATAACATTCATTTTATTAATCCCAGATATTACATCGAAATTCGCTCATTATAACCTTCCCCTTACAAAAAATTTCGTCCTCGAAATTTGCACTACTATCCCGCCTAATCAAACAACTGGGGTGCCGACAAGATGGTCTCTTCACTTTCCCAAGTAGCGCCTCGGCATGCCGTGGTGCTCCCATACAACCTTTACCATCGATAGTCTTATTCCCGAGCACTCGATCTCTTCGATCCTCAATCCCGACCGGTCTCTCCACGACGACACTTTGTCGCCCACGCCATCTCCTCGCATTTTAGAACGTGGGTCTGATCCGTTCATACTTTCTCAACATCGACACGTGGAATACATTATGCACCGTGACAAGTTAGGGCGGAAAAGCAAGACGATAGGCCATATCACCAATCTTCTCCAATATCTCAAATGGCCCAACGCACTGGACCGAGTTTTCCTTTCTTACTAAACCGGACAATCCTTTTCCATTCATACCTTCAAGAATACATGGTCTCCCACTTGAAACTCTAAAGGTCGCCTTTCCCGGCCGGCATAACTTTTTCCTGACGGCTCACTACTGAATAATGCTCTCGATAATCTCAACGGCCTCAAACTGGCCTGCTAGACTTCAACACTCGCCCAAGGAATGGTTTCTCACCAACCCCATCCCAACATATTGGTAGTCTCGTGACGACTACCATACAATGCCTCAAATGGCGCTGTAGGAATAAGAGAAAGTAGTCAGATTTTAGGCAACCCACTAAACTAAAAAGTGGCCCTTCCCATTTGCCCGAAAAATCTATGACACAATTGGTGAAGATCCTCCAAGTCTAATTGTTCTCCCCAATGAGCCATCCGTTCGTGGGATGATAAGCCGAGTTCCTGCAAAATTGTTCCTAAGGCCACTTGTAGACTTTTCCAAAATTGGTCAGAATCTCGGATCGCGATCCGACATGAATGGTTCCTCCTTTAGACCTTCATCGCCCTGGTACACACAACCTTCCTCCTCGAACCTTAAAGTTCCATTCTCGCCATCCGAAGTCCGCCTCCTTTTTAGAAACATCCAATCCAATGATCTTCCTGGATTTCTTGGTCCGTAGACCGGAGTTCCTTAATTCTTGCCCGGATCTCGTTCAATCCTCAAGGTTGCCATCAAACTAGACATCCGCCTACTTTAACTTAAACTCCCAATCTCGAGCTGCCCAACAATGTCCATTCTCGCACCATCATATGTGCCACACTAGACTTTTGACTTAAAGCATCTAGCTACTCTATTGGCCTTACCCGGATGATACGTAATGTCGCAATCATAGTCTTTCAAAGAGTTCCATCCACCTTCTCTCGCCATGTTTAACTCTTTCTCAAAATAGGTACTTGAGGCTCCATGATCCGTGGAGATTTGAAACTTTTCTCCACAAAGATAATGCCTCCAGATCTTAAGCGGCAAATACTATCGCAGCCAACTCTAAATCGTATGCATTGATAATTCATCTCATGAGGTCTCAACTGCCCGATGATACGCCACCACTTTCCCCACATGTCGCATCAACACACAACCTAGCCCTCTCAATGAAGCATCACTTTGACACCTCGAATCCTCCCGATCCGGATGGGATAGTCAACACTGGAGCTAATCGTAAGTCCGTGTTTCCAACTCCCGAAAACTTTTCTCACACTTGTCATCCCATTCGAACTTGGACTCTTTCTTTAACAATCTAGTCATGGGCATGGCTATGGATGAGAATCCTTCTACAAACCTTCCGTGAATAATCCTCGCCACCCAAGGAAACTTCCCGATCTCGGTCCACTAGGTCGGTCTCGCCAATTAGTCACTACCTCTATCTTGGTCTGGGCCATCGACATCCTCTCCCGACACTATGTGTCCAAGGAAAGCTACTCGATTGAGCCAAAATTCACACTTGCTGAATCCTGGCGAACTCGATGCTCTCTTAACGTCCGTAGCACCCTCAATCAAGTGCACCTCATGCTCTTCGTGACTTTAGAATATACCAATATGTCGTCGATGAAGACAATCAACCGATCGATCCAAAAATTCCTTAAACACTGCTCATTAGATCCATGAAAGGCAGGAGCATCTGCTGCCCAAAGGGTCATAATCAGAAACTCATAGTGCCCATACCGCCCCTTGGTCGCCTTAGGTATATCCTCCTTCGATTCTCAATCGGTGATATGGGGTCCGTAGGTCAATCTTGAGAATACCGATGCTCCCCGTGAATCATCAAACAAAGTCACCGATCCTAGGCAAGAATTACTTGTTCTTTATCACACCTGGTTCACCGCCTGTTCGAGAAACAAATCTCGTGGTTCCGCCTTTTTTCAACAATGAACGAGTTCCCTATGGAGACGTGTAGGACGTATAAAACCCTTGTCCAATAACTATTCAATCCGGATTCTTCAACCCCTTTAGCCTGTGCAATGACATCCGACATGGGGACTTTTGAGAGTTGCCTGCAACTTGGGCTAGCTCAATTACAAACTCAACTTCCCGCCTGTGGTAAGCCCGGCACCTTCGTGGAAATACCCCGAAAGTTACATACCACCGATATCTTCTAATCAAGCTCCTGCACATGGATCCACCACATTGACCCCGATATCCTTCACATCCTTCGCTCAACAACTCATTCACTTCCAAGGAAGAGATCCAAGAATCGAGGTTCCTCCTCGACTTCCTTGAAATTCAAAACCTAGGTTGTCCAATTGGATTGAACTCGATCGCTTTACTATCACAATCCACTATGCCCCTTCAGGCACTAACCATCCATTCCAACAATAACATCAAAATCGAACATGGCCAACATCGCCAAGTCGATACGACCTTCCACACACCACCAATCACTATCTTACATGCAGCCATCCAAAGGAGACTATCATCCTATCATTCAACGGAGTAGATACGATAACATAGTCTCAAGCAAAATAGGCTCAAACCCAACCAATCTAATAAACTGTTCGACACAAAAGAACGGGTTGCCCCGGATCAAACAAAGCATAGGCTCAACATGGTCTCCCAAAGAAATCGCATTTGACCACCCATGGCGAGTTCTCCGCATCCTCACACGCCAAGATAAACCCTTCCTTGGGCTGGTGGTCGACCCGGTTAGTCGCTGAGGAATGTCCACCCCGATATGGCCCCAAAGATGGGCTGGTGCTTGATGTCCTACCGGACGAAAAACACAACCCACCTAACCTAGGTCAAACTTCCATTAAAACATGCTCCTAAGTTATGAATGGGGTTAGGGCTTCCCAATATTTCTCCCAGGGATGTTGTATTCCTGGGCCAAAGGCCTTTTCCCCAACCCCGATTGTCCGAATAGGCATAAACTTGATAGATTGAGGCTAAGTCCCTCTCTTGCTAACATTCTGAACGGAGCCTTTGTACATCTCACAAAGTCTTTAAGAGTTTCAGAAAGGTGAGGTCTGGTTTCAACCATCTCGAGGCCTATTTTGTCATTCACCACCAGAGTTTGAGTTAGCCAATCTCGCAAACTCCGCCCGATGGTCTAGCCCAAATTCGTTGTCAAAAATGTTCAACAAACCTAACTTAAATACCCATTCCACGAACGCTTGCACCGTCTCCCTTAAGTCTACTGTCAATACATTAAACGCCTTTCTCCAACTCTTCAACCCATCCGGTGCTAACTCAGACGCTTCCTACCAGAACTTACATTAAGCTTCAAATTGTTCAACCCAATCCGTCAACATCCTGTCCGCCTCGGGTTACCCCATTAAATCGCCAAGTGCTCAACAAATTACAAACCCCTTCCGACAAATAAATATGAACAAGGAAGCCAAACATTCTCAAAACATCAAGTCGGTAAAATTCCTCATATATCAAACAACTATAACCCTGCCAAACAAAGACTTACATAAAGAACATAAATACAAACACAATACATCACCCAATGGGTCATCACCCAAGGTCAAACCACTCACCCTCAAAAGGCCACTAATCAAACACCTTCTGGGTTGAATCACTTATACAATCAATCAATCAAACAAACACAATTAAGAGATCCACCTAGCACACAAGGACAGTCTAGGGTGCATACCCTTGGTCATCGCCCTTATCACCTGTGACTCTCGACCGGATGGATCCGCAAACCATCCTCGATCCATTAGACTAAAGGCATCATGAGACCCAACTTACCCATCAGACGAGCATCCCCTTATACTTTGTCGATCGTGGTCTCGGCGTCCCTGTGGAGACATCGTCAATTCAACAAAGAATCGTATATAAAACACACATGCTGAATAAAATACAAACCCCGACAAATAAAGATGAACAAGGAAGCCAAACACTAAAACATCATCGTGTAAAACCTCATGCTCATATATATCAACAAACTGCTTATACAAGGATCATAGATAAATATACCACTTAGTCCGATTCACGGGTCTAGGTCAAGGTCACATCAAAGTCAAGGCCACTAATCCAAAAGTGTCGGTGGTCGGTGAGTGGAGTCTGTACTAAGGATCACTATAACAAAAAGGTAGGGATCCTATCGTCAACCACGACTAGTCTAAGATTGCATAAATGCAGGTATTTTAGAATCATCGAACTCGCCCGTAAGACTCGGTGACTCCTGCAGAAGAAATTTGCGATACAGCTCTGGCTCATCACGTCATGTCGGGTCCTCGTCGGCTGACCCTCCTGGGCTCCTCGGTGATACGTAATATCCGGCCTCTAATCCCAAAAAGTGGAGGCGGTCCCGCATCCTAGGGGTAGGGTCGAAATGTCTTGGTTTACAAACCGTGAGACTAGCCTCGCTGAATCAAACACCTAAACCTAGGCTAGGCTAAAAGTGTGTCTCAAATGTATCAAAAAATCACCAAACAAACCAACAAATATAAGACTCAAAGTGTATCGACGTGATTCAACCCCCAAGTTAGTGCAATCTAAATAATATATATATACATTCACACGCGTACATACGGCAGACGCTCTGCACACACGCCGTTCATCTTCATTATATGGTACAAATCGCCAATCACCGCATTCCACACGGCATGTCTCATGCACACATGCTCACGCTCAAGATCCTACCAAATGCTGCATCTCATCACATAATGCGATGTTCAGATTATTCTTAATCTCAATCCACCATGGGGCCCGACCCCGAAGGCCAATAGTGTGAAACCGACCAAGGCCCGAGACCAAGGCCACAACACTTCATGGCCAGCCAGATATAACACGCCCGGCCCGTGTCTTCTAGCCTGCCATAAAGTGCCCGAGGCGCAACACTTCATGGCCACCCACGAACCGTGTCCTCTACAAAGTGCACTGGGGATGGTCGCCTTCCTGAGCCTGCTAACGCAACAATCGTAGCCACCGGCGAACCGACGCAATGCATTTTAACGGATGGAAGGCCACGAGGTGATCACATCGTCTCAATTTTATCTTAGCCCAATTCCACTCAATTCGTATGTTACCAATGATCACACATAATGCAATGTCACACAATGTCATTTCACATATCAATCTCAACATATCAAGTGGGGACATGCATTTTCATTCCAATGAACACAAATGCCATAACATTTATCCACATTTACAACCAATGTACACTTTCTAGCATTTGTATTCTACACATGCAATTCACAACCTAACACCCCACATTTAAACATGGCCAAAATACAATCTAAACACTTCATTTAGGCCTCAATGTTCAGCCAAGGTCCCCTCAACCATATATAGCATGTACTAAGCTTAATTACAAAACAAGTTCAATTGGACCTAAAACAACATTTCTAACATAAAACCCCAAAGGCTCCGAATTTCAGCCATAATGGACAGCCACTAAAACCATCATGATTCGCCATGGTTTCACCCCATATCAACCCTCAACAACAACATACTTTCAGCCATTACTACACAATCCACTAAATAGCACTAATCTAGTTCAAACTTCACAATTCAAACCAAACTAACTCAACTAGACACAATTAGGCCTAATCTAAGTTTAGGTGTTCAACTCACGCTTCGATGCACCACTCGGGAAAGATGATGATCATCTACTCGCGGCTCGGGACGACGGTGGCGGCTCACGGCGTGGTCCGCTCTCACGGCCACGGTGGCTGGTTTGGGCGTCCGAAGGGGGAGGCGCGGCTGATTTGGGGCGTCCAAGAGGTGGCTGAATCGGCGAGGGGAACGGGCTGACCAAGGCGGCTCACGACGGCGCTCCGGCGATCCTTGGCTGTGTCCTACGCTCCGGCGACCGGCTGTGCAAGGCGGCTATGGTGCTGGTTCGGTGATGATGAAGATGAAAATGAAGAGGAATGGTGAAGAGGAAAATGATGACCGAATGCAAGAGGGAGGGGGAGAGTGATCGTGAGAGAGAGGAGAGAGAGAGAGACTTGATCAAATTTTGGTCAAAAAGTGGGTCAAAGCTCCCTTTAGTGGAAGACACATGTCATCCTCTTAGCATACTTGCCCAAAATACCCTTCATCCTATGGCCCACATTCATCCAAGATAATTATTGAGGGGCATTATGGACTTTAGCCCCTAACCAACCTCTAACCCCTCTAGTTAACTTTAACCAACCTTAGTTAACTCAAAATAAATCCTAAAATTCGGAATTAAGTCCTATTAATCCAAGGGCAATTTGCCTCTTTGCCGCCCGAACCAAAATTCCGTTTTTCCAACCCAAGCGTCCCATATATGTGTGGCTAACATTTTCCGCCGTAATCTTAAAATTAGTCCGTCGGGTCCCCAAAATCCGACGCCTGAACTCCGGGCTCAATTCCGTGAACAATCTCTCTCAATTTCAATTTTTTTTTCCTAAACTCTCTACTAACAAAGCGGTGTTTTTAGGAATACGCTATCGACTTAGGGGCTGTCCGAGTCTCAATGGTTCCGATCATCGAGAAAGAGGGTTTATTACTAATCCCGGGGTCACGATCATTTGGTTCGAGTTCGGGATTGGTTGGCCCGCAGTACGCTTTGGTTAGCGGAATCACCCGCGATCCCAATTGTGCATCGTTGGCCTTGGCCATACCATTTCCATCACTTTTCCTAAGATCGGCCCCTCACCAAGGTTCACAATATTCCCTCACTCTCTCAAATCGGTCCTCAGTCGCGACTTGAGACCACTGTCCACGATACTAGTGTCCTGGTTAGCCATTCCTCATGGTTAGTATCCCAAAAATTGACGCTCTGGAAGTAGTCTCAAATGAAATGAGAAATAACATTCATTTTATTAATCCTAGATATTACATCGAAATTCGGGCTGTTACACCTAGTCTAAGTCCTAGGCAGGTATCAAAACAATGATTAAACAACTAGCATATGGCCTAACAAGAACTATCCAACAAATCACCCAAGGGATTCGCATACTCACCTCGGGTCCTGCCGCACCTGCACTTTACGGGTCATATCCACAAACACTTAATCAACACACAACTGTCAGGAGGTACATTTAGCACACAAGGTCACCCTACTAGCTACCCAAGGTCTCATTGCTCCTTATCACTCCAGGCTTCGACCAAATTGGACCAAGCTGACCTTGCTCTGGTACCAATTCAAACGGGGATGTCACTCCCCAAACCCACGGCACGCAACATCTCTACCTTGGTCGATATGTTTGCGACGTCCTAGGAAGCGTCACCGACCCAATGCCTAAACACATAAATAAACCCTGACAATAAATACTTGAGACAATGGATAGTAGGACAACAATCACCATAGCTGAAAATATGTACGCTTTATATTACTATCAAAAGCTCTTTTACAACGCTTACATATACGTATTAACATATACAACCAACTTAAAACCAGTAAATAGCCACTACTAAACAAAAAGGTATAAATGGCTAGGGTGAGTCAACTAGACCAATGAGGAGGACCATAGTAAAAAAGGATAGACCTCCACTGCTAAAACTCTAGCCTCTTCTAAGGCTCCCAGTCCGGGTCCGAAGACTCCGTAGGCTCCTCTAATGACTCCTTTGAGGATCTCTCATTTGGCTCGGACTCCTTCGACTTTGTGACTTGGGCAGCTGCCCACTCATCCTCCGAATCCATCTCCAACTCCTGGTCCAGGTACAGTCCTAACTCTTCATCTGATCCTATCTCTACATCCGATCCCAACTTAGCGTCCTCTCCATCCCCGCCTAGGTCTTGGTCCATAGGTTCCGGCTCCGGCTCGACCTCCTCCTCATCCATCGGCTCAGGGTCATCATACCATACCCCTGGCTCCTGGTTCATAGCTACAGGCTTTTCTGTGGTCGGGGGATACACCACCTCGCCATCGGCCATCTAAGGTATCATCACCACATCTATATCCATCGGCACGTCAAATGTCCTGAGGGGTCGCCTAATGTTTCCGTCTGCGTCTTTCAGACACCAAGTTATATATTCCTGAGTCTCATAGAAATACTCACCCACATTCACGAATACAACCGAACGATAACGAACATACGATTCCCCATTTCCTTAGGGGAAGACTCTTGCACACTGGACCTACGTAGGGATCCCAAAAAGAGGCGGTGACTGTACCATGCTCAGGTCTGGGGGTCTGAAAAGGTGGGTTATTGCAATTGTGAGACGAATCTCAGCGAGTACAACCCCTAAACCTAGGCTTGGCTAATATGCATCCTCCCGACAGGCAATCTACAACAAGCACAGCAATACAATTCAAAATTAACCTCAGACTTAGGCCCTTGAGCCCAGATCACTCACCCAACTGACCCCGCAGGTTAGGCATTTCAATAATATAACCAAGTCACACACGCAAAACTCTATTCACCGCGTCGTCACACGCGCATCCACACTCATTAGTGGTCATACCACATGCCTTTCACTAAGTCTGGCATACTCGCACTCTGGCTCATGCATTCTTATGTATGCAATTTATGTCATCATGCCATGATGAACTTACCCACGTGGCACCTTCACTCCCATAGTGCTCCTAGACGACCTTGACCATTGGGATCGTCTTATTCCTTAATACACAGTCACGCCCCATACCCCCACCTAAACGACAACATCTTGCGTATAGGTCGAATTTGTGTTGCGACGCTCCCGGTTATGTCACCAACCTGAAAAATTCAGATCGGAGAAACCGACACATCACGGAAACGACGATATATATATAATATATATACACCCGTACAATAAACAAATGACCATGCATAGCACATAACAAGAATTACGTAATGATTAAAAAAACTTATATATATGCTCATTACTATTAAACTTTATACAATATCCATTTATAAAGGTAGATACAAATGAGAGGGGCCACTAAGACACAAAAAGGGATTAGTGGCCGAGGGTCAACTACCAAAAAGAGGGCTACGGTCAAAAAGTATTGGCCCTCACTTCTAAACTGAGATCCAGCCTAAGGTACCCAGTCGGGATTAGAACTCGACGACTCAGAAGAACTCTCGGACTGCTCCGGCTCCTCCTCTAAACTTACGGCCTCAGACTTGGTCTTTGGCTCAAGATGCTGCTCCTCGTCCTTGTTTATATCCATCGGCTCGGAGACCTTAGCATTCGCATGCTCCGGAATAGAATATACTATCTCGGTCTTAAAATCTACTCCTCCTAACTCCTCATGCTCCTCTTCATCTGCGACGATCTCGTACTCGACCTCAGAGACTGGATTACCCTCCATATCAATATCCACAATATCACCGTCTGGGCACTGTCGGTCCAGCTGACCCTTCCCGGTAAATGGGACATTGGCAGATCTGATGGGACCGAACTCATCTCCAAAACAATCCCAGAAACACCAAACTAGGTACTCATGGGTCTTATAGTGTGCTAAGCCCACATATACCCAAACTAGAGTATAATGCCTAATATACACCTCATTATTCCCCATAGGATGAACTGACATCGTACGCTCGATGTGGGTGGGGATCCCAAGATATCTTGGCACGTCTCCAAAGTTCATGGTCTGGGTCTCAAACATCGGTTTACAACAACCGTGAGATACACTCAAAGAAGTAAAAAAACCCTAATCCTAAACTAGGCTAATGTGCATCTCCGGACAGGTGAATCAACACACCAAGCAGCAAACCAGTAAATCACTATAAATTTCCTGGGCCCACGGCCCAATTCAATTATAACACAGCCCTACATATTAGGCATTTATCAATAATAATCACGTGCGAACTAATGAATATGCACAATTATTCCGACCCATATGCCCACAAATATAACGACCCGAAGGCCCAACCCGCAAGGCCACAATTTAAAACGACCCGAAGGCCCAACCCGCAAGGCCACAATTTAAAACGACCCGAAGGCCCGATCCGAAGGCCAACAATTTAAAACATCAGACAAGTACATCAATGCACCCAAATCCAATCATATCACAACATGATACGCGAATCAAATGCCAGGGGACCCAAGTCAATTATCAAGCCATTATGAACCAGTCACAATTATTCGCAATTTGACCAATTCAACTCATTATCAGCACTCCCAATTAATTCCATTCTATACCAATGATCCGACACTTATTCCGCGTATTTATTCAAAGCAATTCAATGCGCCTAAGGCCCGCCATGGTCAAACCAATCTCAGCTGTCATTCTCACAATCACGAGGTCACCCAATAGGATTTAAACAAGTCCTAATTAGCCACTAAATTGCCTAATTCAAGTCATTAATCAATGAACCAATTAATTCCCAACTTAGGCACATTTAGGCATTCTCGGTTCTGTGTGAATAGTACTAGGCAGCACACATTTTTAAGCCCTAAACCACACTTATACCATCTCATTAAGCACCAATTAAGTCCCCTAATCAGCCCACACACAAATACACCTAATTAGACCATAATTAAGCTTAATCAACCCTTAATTTACTCCTAAGTTGCACAATTAAATTAGTTCGGGGTTTAGGGATTTTTACTCACCTAAACTTGACTCGGGTCGATGAGAACGGGTGGCCAATTACTGACACACGGTAAAATCGTGGCGTTCGAGGAATAAGCCGTGATTCACAGCGGCTTGACAAACAATGGCTCATGGTTTAGTCTGTTGGCTTTTGTTGGACCAGGGGCCAGGAATTGAAAAGGAGAGGGTGAGGATGGTTGGTTGGGTGATGGCGGTCGGCGACCAGGAGCACCGGAGACCAGCTTCCCGGCGTGGCAGCAACCGATGTCAAGGGAGGAAACGGCAAAGGGGAGGAGGAAAATGGTGGAGTTCAGCCAGACCAAGGCTGGAGGGGAGAGAAGGCAGGTCAAATATGGGTCAAAATTAGCTTAGTGGAAGCCAAGTGTCAACAATCTAAGGGGTTGGACAACTTTGCCCTTCATCCAATGGCTAGTATTTGTTCTTATCCAATAATGCAAGGATTAAATCGTCATTTGTCCTCAATTATTGGCTGATCAGACCATAGTTGACCTAATTAACCTTGGTTAAGTCCCAAAATTTAGCTAAATTACCAAAAATAGGTCCAAGGGCATTTTGGTAATTTTCTGATCTTGGGTCAAAATTCCAATTTTTGTCCATACTGGTCCTATATATGTGTGGCCAGCATAATATGATGTCGGATCCATAAAAATCATCCTTTGAGCCCTCAAAAATCAATCTGGAAATTTTGAGAAGTAAAATTGTAAATTTTTTCAATTTCTGTCAAAATTCCAGTTTTCAGTCGTACTAGTCCCAAACATGTGTGGCCACACTAAAATGACGTCAGTCTTGCAGAATAGTCGTAAATACCCTTGGAATTTCGACATCGAAGTTCGGGTATAATTTCGCGATCAAATTTGCTTGTTTTGAAGTTTTAGAGCCTCTCACTAACGGACGGCTGTTTAGGGGTTACGCGTATCGACCTAGGATTGTCTGAGTCGTAATAGAATCAAATTTCGGGAGCACATGAGGAATTATCACTAGTACCGGAGGTCGCGATCATTCAAATTAGTTTCGGGATTCGTTCGTCAAATGTACTTTTCGATCGTGCGGAATCACCCGCGATCTGATTGTACATCATTGGCTAAATCGAATCCGTCACTTTCTTAAGATCGGCCCATATAAGCCCAAAATATTCCCTCAACGTTTCTCGAAATCGGTACTCATCGCGATCGAGTCCACGGTCCACGTATTGTTCCCTATTTAGCCTTTCCCATTTTGTTAGTATCCCGTGATTGATTAAGTCCGAGCGAGGCTTACTAAAAGGAAACGAAAATTAATATACACTTTATTGATCACAATAACGGATCAAAATTCAGGATGTTACAACTCTTTTCCTTACAAAAATTTCATCCTCGAAATTTGTACTCTAAACTTGCTCCTCGAACAAGTGGGGGTGTTGACGTCGCATGGCCTCTTGACTTTCCCATGTAGCGCCTTCCGTCCCGTGGTACTCCCAGACTACCTTGACCATCGAGATCGTCTTATTCTGCAATACTTAATCTTTCTGGTCTTCAATCCTGATTAGCCTCTCCACGTACGACACCTTGTCGTCCACGTCTATTTCTTCATATCTCAAAACGTGTGTCAAATTTGGCTTGTACTTTCTCAACATCGACACGTGGAAGACGTTGTGTACCTAGGACAAGTTAGGTGACAGGACAAGTTGGTAAGCCATATCGCCAATCTTCTCCAGAATCTCAAACGGTTCGACAAACCTCGAACTCAACTTTCCCTTCTTACCGAAATGGGGTAACCCTTTCATTGGCGACACTTTGAGGAATCGTGATCTTTGATTTGGAATTCCAAAGGTCGTCGTCTCAATCGGCATAGCTTTTCGGCAACTTTGTGCTGTCTTGACCATTCTCGAATGATCTCGACGACTTCCAATCAATCTTGTATCAACTCTGGGCCATAAATCTCCAACTCGCTACTTTGTCCCGACGCTCGAGGTCCTGCATGCTCGCCATACAATGTTTCAAATGGGGCCATCTAGATGCTCTGCTGATATCTATTGTTCGCAAAATTCTACCAAGTGCGGTACACTTTTTCCCATTTGCACCTTAGAAATCTAGCACACAAGCCCTTAACATATCCTCAGTGCGGATCGGCCTTTCCGTTTGACCGCCGGTTTGTGGATAGTGGTATTGCCTAAATTGTACCTTCGTTCCAAAAGTAGTGCGAGACTTTTCGAAGAAATTCTGGCAAACCTCAGTCCTGATCGACGTAATCATCACCGGTACTCCGGCCCAGTACGATGGTCTGTCTCTCTCGTCTGACTACGCATACCTTTCTAGCTTTCGAATTCCTTTAAATCTGACTAAAAAGTGTGCTGATTTGGTAAGTCGATCCATAATCACCCAAATGCAATCATGCCCCCTTTGACTTCTCGGTAATCCAGTCACAAAATTCATGGTGATGTGTTCCCATTTCCACTCTGGAATTTCCAACGGTCGTAAAGATCCTCCGGTTTTGCGGTGTTATGCCTTCACTGTTGTACGTCAAGCACTTGGTTACATACAGCCACATCCTTCTTCATTCCATTCCACCAATAATGTTCTTGTAGATTCTAGTACATTTTCGTCTTTGCCAAGGTGGATCTCATAGTTCTTTGATAAGCTTCTCTTAGTATTTCTTCCTTAAGTTCGGTATCGTCGGGCACATACCAACGTCCTCTGAATTTCAAAGTTCCATCATTAGACACTTGAAAATCTGACTTCCTTGTAGCGGCATCCATTCCCACGACTTTTTGAATTTCACGATCTATGAATTCGGTGACTTTTAATCTTAGTTTGAATCTCCGGCTCGATTCTCAATGTAGCCGACAGATTCGATACCTGACTCAATTCAAATTTAAATTCCGAGTCTCGGAGTCTTTCTAACAATGTCCACTCCTTGATCATCATGTGCGCCATACTCGATTTGCGACTTAGCACATCCGCCACTCGATTCGCCTTTCCATGGTGGTATATGATATCACAATCATAATCTTTTAATAGTTCCATCCACCGATGTTGCCTCATATTCAGCTCTTTACTGAGAACAAGTATTTGAGACTACGGTGATCCGTGATAAATCTGAACGTTTCCTCACATAAATAGTGTCTCCCCGATTTTGAGTGCAAAACAATGGCAGCCAGCTTTTTAGGTCATTCATCGGATAGTTCATCTCGTGTGGCCTCAACTCGACGTGGACGATACGTGACTACTTTTCCATGCTGCATCAAGACACAACCAAGTCCCCTAAGTAAAGCATCAACAGACCTCGAATCCACTGGGCCTAGGCGGAATAGTTAAGACCGGGGTGTCGTCGATCCGTGCTTGAGTTCCCAAAGCTTCGCCGCACTTATCATCCCATTAAAACTTAACTTCCTTTTTCAGCAATCGCATTAGAGGCATGGCTATCGACGAGAATCTTTCCACAAAATGTCGATAATAGCCGGCCAATCCTAAGAAACTCTTGATTTCGCCACCGACGTCGGTCTAGGCCATTTGCACCTTGTATCTCGATCTTAAATTTGGGTCTACAAAGATTCCTTCTCCCGATACAATGTGTCTAAGGAATGCTACTTTACTAAGCCAAAATTCGCGCTTACTGAACTTCTCGTAAAGTCGTGTTCCATAAAGTCCGTAAAGACTCGGTCAAATGCACTTCATATTCTTCCTGGCTCTTCGAGTATACCAGAATATCGTCAATAAACACAATGACAAACTGGTCCAAAATTCCTTGAAAACTCTGTTTATCATATCCATGAAAGTTGCAAGGGCATTCGTCAAGCCAAAGGGTATCATCAGAAACTCGTAGTATTATCTCGTTCTAAAAGCAGTTTTGGGTATGTCCTCTTTCCTGATTCTCAACCGATGATACCCACCCATAAATCGATCTTGGAGAACATTGTCGCTCCTTGTAATTGATCAAACAAGTCGTCGATCCTCAGGTGGATATTTGTTCTTTATAATCACCTGATTCAACTGCCGATAATCTATACATAGTCTCAACGTCTCGTCCTTTTTCCTCACAAATAGGACTGGCGCTTTCCATGGAGATGCACTAGGACGAATAAACCCTTTATCTAGCAATTCTTGCATCTGGACCTTCAATTCTTTCAATTTCCATAAAGACATCCGATATGGGACCTTAGAGATTGGCTCAGTACCTGGGGCCAACTCTATTACAAATTCCACTTCTCGTTCTGGCGGTAAATCCGGTAATTCCTGAGGAAAAACCTCGGGAAGTTGCACATTACGAGGATTTCTTCCAACTTAGGTTTCGCCAAGGTCGGATCATTCACATTCACCAAATATCCCTCACAACCTTCATTGAGCATCTTAGTCGCCTCGGCGAGGAAATCCAAGGGATCGAGGTTCCTCCTCGATTTCC